>CM031919.1:16935950-17154416 GCA_018703695.1 Prunus fruticosa
TGAGTGAGAAATGAAGGATATGGATACAACAAAGTTCAAGGAACTTACAATGTAAGAGCATATAACACGCTTAAGATTTTATTTTTTTTACGTGATCAATTAGACCACAAAGCTTTATACCTCCATTTATTTTGATCCACACTCCTTTCTTCTATTTGAACAACCATCAATTTATTTTTTAGGTCAATAAAGAAACTTGAACTCGAACTCTAAATCCAATGTCACTTAACCACAACTTTTCTTTCACTCTTTGAGTGAAGTTCTTTTTTTTTTTTTTTTTATAATATTTTTATTAATGTAATATCTCTTTCCAAACTTAGCATAAAAAACACATCCAAACTAAAGCTCATGAGTTCCTTAGAAAGGTAAATTCTTGTTTTTCAGGCTAAGGCTAAGACTAATAATTGGTTAAATGAAAGAAAAGGCTTACATGTAGGCTCAAAGTGGTTACAATGGAAAATCATACTTAAGCATGCATACGGTTAGTTTGAAAGGCACAAACGGTTCAAAGAGGGCCTTAATATCATTTCTCAAATATCATGTAATCAAATTGCACAAGAATGAATGTCTTTTAAGTGTTCAACCAAGTCAATGAATAATGAGATCAAACAACAACTTGAATGACAAGAAAATAAGAATATGTGTATAACACTCATGAAATGAAACACAAGGCTCAAAGCTCACATTATATGGTTATACAAGTCTAATTCATGCTTGATACAATTCTTTGGATCATGCAAGTCCCTTAACTGGAGAATTATGAAACAAATGGCAAGTGCATAGAGTGTTTCAAACATATCATGCTAGAACGATGCCATTCAGTGAATAATAAATTTTTTATTTTTTTTATTTTTATATAGACATTTTCAATCAAGTCATGTAAACATTCATCACAATCTCATCATGTGTCCGGAAAGTGACTTGAAAATAAAATGATTCAAAACTGAAAAGAAAACAAAATAAAAGAAAGCAAGAATTTAAATGAAACGAAAATGACTTGCTATCCCTTCCCAAACTTAGAAATAAACATTGTCCTCAATGTTGAAGAATTTAAGCATCAGCAAAGTTATAACAAGAAATGAAAGGGTTTTAAAGTAATTAAATAAAAGAACAAACAAGAATTAAAACTACAATTTAGTTGCAAAAACAAAACAAAATCAAACGGAACAAAACCAAACTAAATACAACAGTAAGCCCTAACAACAGTTCTACGCACGCAGAAATCCAGCCCATGAGAACGTTCAAATCAATTGAAAACCAAACCCAAACGAAAGCCCAAACACTTCTTTTATTATGATTATTATTTATTATTTATTTAAAAATTAAAGAAAACAAAGAAGCGTTTGTCAGAAGCGCAAGGAACAAGATTTCTGAAAAGAGAGAAGGGGGCCGGATGTCTCGTTTACTGATAGGTCACGGGCCAAAAGAGATGAGAGACGTGTCAGCGTGTAGAGGCCGCTTTCACATCCCCCAAGCCTAAATTATTGGCTTCGTAGGAAGGCGCGACGACTTTTTGTTTCTTGAAAGTGCCGAAAGGCAGAAATACAATTAAGAGGGTTGGGGGACGGGTGCGGCAGATGGAGATAAGCCGTAGGGACGCGCGAAACTCAGAAGCGCAACGGCTAGGGTTTAGAAAAAATTAAGTCTATAAAAGGCAGAGAAAAAACATGAAAAACACAAACTCTTAAACACACAAAAGAGAAAAGAAAGAAGAAAAGAGAGTGAAAAATCAAAATGGCTTCTTCCTATCCATTTTCGTTGGATCTTAACTTAGCTCCACCGACTCAAACTCGGGGTCAAGCAGTGGCACCAATATGGATGCCCTATTTTGCCTCCGCACGGGGCCTGTAACAGGTAAATGACTCAATACTCCTGGACAACGATGTTGCCAGTGGAGTTGCGAGAAATCTAGTGACTCCTAAAGATATACGTGTGCTGGGCACAAGGGAGGACAATCGGGTCGTGACCGACGCCATGGCACTAGCGTGCAGAGTACAACATGTGTCGCAAGTTTGGGTCATCGCCTACTTGCGAAGTCCCATGAGATAGAGGTGCTGAAAGGTCAGTTGGCGGCGGAGCGAAGTATGGTTGAAGATTGTCAGAGTGTTATAAAAAGCTTGAAAAGGGAGAGGTCAAGGATAGTGGAGGTGAATCGACACCAACTAGAAGTATTGCGGGACGAGAATAAAAATCTATCAAAGATGGTAGAGTTGTACTCTCGAGACATGCGAAAGCAACTGGAGGACCTAGACCGACCGAGGAAACGCAAGCAACCAGATCGCGAGAGTAGTTATGCTGAAGCGAAGATTGCGATCTTTGGGAGCTCAAGTGATGAGCCCCAAGAGGCTGTGCGTGAAGACCCTGGAGAGGAAATCCAGAGGGCCAAACTCAAAGCTCCTATGGTCGAGACACCGAGCACTGCGAAAAAATGATTTTTAATGTATTATTGGTGTTCCTGCTTGTTTCGCCATTTCCCTTGTATTTTTCATTTTCATTTTGTTTCACTCTTTTTTTTTCGGAAATAAAAGAAATTAAGTTGCAAAAGAAAAAGTAAGCACACTTCCCAAACTTTAAAATAAAACAAAGATGACAGCTGAAAAGGAAAAACGCACTTCCCAAACTTAAAATAAAACAAACTTAAAATAAAACAAAGCTGACAGCCGAAAGGGAAAACACACTTCCCAAACTTAAAATAAAACAAAGCAAAACACAAAGCAACAGAAAATGAAAGTAACGGGCAAAAACATAACGGGTAAAAAGAAAAGTAAAGTGAAAGTAGAAATGCTCCCTTCTAAATGCATGTGTCCGCAAAATCCTCGTGAAGCGTAGGGATTCTAGAAAAAAGGGCAACGGCTGGATAGCAATTCTGGAGATCCGAAGTGGATGTCGGCTCCCTCATCAGGAGATGTCTATTTAAACCGTGCATTGGTTAAGTGTTGGAGTACCCTTCATTTCTTCCTGCAAACTCAAGAAAAATCATCAAATAATTCAGAAACAAAGCAATGGCATCCTCATGCGCTCACCTTGATGATCTCAACCTGGAATTGTCCCTTGCACCTTCGAATGCGCAGATAAGGGCTCCTCCAAACCCTGTCTTCCCAAACTCTACATATCATCACGGCACGGCCTCAAACTTTGCTGAGGCAATACCAAAATTTGCTGAGGAAAGGCCGAAAGAGCAGGTGCTACTGGGAGGCATGATTGGCAGCAAGCTCACACCGGCAGATCATTGGCATATAGCACACAGGTCTAACAATGTAGCAGTGGATGAGTCCCACACTTTTACCGCGCTCCAAGCGGTCTCGGCCACAAATCTGGGCTTGCGCTTCCTGGCGAGAACACGGGAGTGTTCAGGATTGAGTGAGGAGGTGGCCTCCTTGAAAGCTCTAGTGGAGGACTCGCAGAAACGGCTCTCCTGTGCCCACCCAGAATGTGGAAGCACTGCAGAAGAGAAATAACATCATGTCGAACTTTTTCAGGTTCTACAAGTAAGAGCAAGTAGAGGCAATTAGCATAATGCCTCAGGTGGCTCAGAATCTGGAAACAAACATGTGATTGAGAAATTTATGTATGCATTTTCACATTTGTGTATGTAATCACATGTTTATGAAATGAATAAGTATTTGAGCCAAATTTCTAAGTGTGCAATCATGAAGCAATCTACTTCCTAAACTTAACAACAAATTAAATACATAAACAAGTAAAAGAAAGAAAGAATTACAGTAATAAAAGCAAAGCGAAATAAAGAAATTCGGAATTACCTTAAAAATAAATAAATAAATAAATAAACAAAACTTCTAAACCTTACCCCTGAACCTAAATCAAACATTGTCCTTAATGTTTCAAAATAAAAGCATAGCAAATGTATGAAATAAGAGGGTAAATGATATAGAAAGATAATACCTGGAAAATATGCGTGTCAATCCCTTTGGTATTTATCCATTACATAATAAAAGAGAAAAATAATAAATAAATAATAAATAAAAATAAAAAAAAGCAAAAAGAAATAAAAATCAAAATGAAATAAAACACACAAAAAGAAAACTAAAATCTATACAAACACAAAATAAACAGTCATAAAAAAAAATACAAAAATAACCACACAAAGAAATAAGCAAAAATATATATATATATATATATATTGTTTTTTTATTTAATTGGTTTTTTTTTTTTAACACTCAGTAACAAAAAAAAACTTATTTTAAAAACACAAATATACAAGCAACTCACGGATAACCAGTTAAAAGCCTCAGAAAACACAGCCAGGGGATCCGGGAAGGTTGGAGGGGTCACAATGGTCCCGCTTAAAACCCAAACTTCTTAAACACCAAAGGTGTCGCCTATAGAACTCCTAGACACTGGATTTGACGAAGACGCTCAATGGAGTTACCAAAAGTCAGCTCATATGAAAAATCTTTTTTTAAAAAAAAAATTTGTTTTAAAAATAAAATAATATAATAATAATAAAATAATAATAACAATAACAAAACAAGAAAAGAGAAAGGATTGGAATGCTCCCCTTGAAGCGATTAGGTTGAGCATGGATGCATTTGGAGGTCGTGACTTCTCCTACTACTCCACACTTCTCCTCCTTATGATTAGAGTTGTCTTCTTTTCTTTTTTTATTGATACCTGTACAAACAAGCACATAAAGTTCAAGCAATAAGCACACAAATTGACATAAAGAAAAGAAATGAACTTTCTTAAAATAAAATAAAATATAAAACTTCTTCCAAGTCCAAGGCTGCACCAAAAGAAGCTTTGATTGTATAACTGAAACAAAGAAATGAAAAATTAATACACAATGATATTACAATATAAACAAGAGAATTAACAAAATCTTTTTTCTTTTTTTCTTTTTTTAATTAAAAAAAAATTAATTTCGTTTTTTTAAAAAAAAAAAAATTTATAAAAGTTTAATATATATTACAATAGAAACAAGATAATTGAAAAAAAAATCTAAATTTTTTTAAAATTTTTATAATTTCGTTTTTTAAAATTTTTAAAGTTTTATATATATTACAAAACTAAATTATAACTAGTGGAAGAATTTAATTAACCAGAATTTGATTAGTTTTCCGTTGCAATCCCCGGCAACGGCGCCAAAAACTTGTTGTGCCTCAAAAGAGGTTTCTTTTAAAATTTATAAACTCGCAAGCGCACGAATCGAATATAGCATAAGCGTGTAAGAGCGAGATCGTACCCAAGGGATTGCGTGAAAAGATAGAAAACCAATTATACCCAAGTTAATTTCATTGCCAACCTAGTTGATTTAAATGGTGATTTGTTTGTTGATAAAGAAAATTAAATAAAGCATAAAACAAATATAGAAATGACAATAAACTGAAATTGAGATTTAAATTTATAAGAAAAATAACTAAGGTATTGGAATCCACACCATTATTCCATAAGATCCTAATTATTTATCTTTCAATTCCCATGGAGTAGCAATCTAGAAATCAATCTACTGCTTTCTCAAGATTTATCAATTAAGCTTGTAATTTAGATCATAAGTAAATTTTCCTTCCCTTCATAAGTACAAATTCTAAGCATAATATGTAAACAAAATTATTTAACTACAAAGGATCAAAGTTTCCTAAGCATCCTATGTGAAAAAGTTTATTTGAATAACAAAATATCAAAGAAATTTGTAAATTAGAAATATAAACCAAGGATGAATTAATAGATTAATCCAAACTCTTAACTACCACAAATACATGTTATATGTCACAATACATGATAGAAGTGGTGAAAAGAAGATTAATCTATTAATCATATTAAGTGAAAATTATAATCATTGAACACCACAATATTTGAGAATTGAAAATAAAAACTAGAACTTTATTTAATAATGGTGTTTCATCCAACCTTAGTTAGGTAATTTAAATAGACATAATTAATATTTAAAACAAAGCAAAGAAACTAAAATACATAATTTACATGAGAACTAGGAAAGGAAGAACAAGTTTAAAAGAGTTATTAGCTCTTGGTTCTTTCCTTTCCATCATTGTTCTCTTTCTTCCTCACTCTTTCTCTCTTTCTTTTGCCGTGTGTTTCTCTTGAATCTCTAATCTCCTTCCTTGAGAACAATCTGAAAATATATATAGCCTACAAGTGCCAACAAGTGTTGGCTGCCACCTCCATTTGTTTCCAAAGTAGTAACTCAATTCCAACTTGAATTGATTTCCACCTCCCAACTCCATTACGTGAGTCCATCCAAGTTTGGCAGCCAACTTTTCATTCTTTAATGAGTTCTATCTTTATGAAAGATTGGGGTGGCAAAGTATCTACAAATTGATCGGTTCATAATTGTATATTATTTCTTACCCTTCTAGCTTATGATTTGGTTATGTTTTTGAGTTAAACTTGTGCTTTTAATCCTTTTTGTGTTTATCTTTCAGTTAATTGAGCTTTAGGTAACAATGGTGGCTTTGGAGAACATAATTCATGCAATTCAAGCATGTTAAGGCCTAATTTGGATGAATTGATGAAGAGTTAAAAGACAAATTCATTATGGCTACAGCCCCCTGCCAGTCCAGTTCCGTAGGTCATATTGCAAGCTTTGTTTCAGCAACCTACATAGCTCGGATGAGGCCGCATTCTTCATGAACGTTGTTCCAATGGGTGTGTACTATAACATATCCAAAATTCTGCCCCATTGGATAAATCTGGAGTCCGTTACCTAGCAAACACAGAGCCATGCTCAGGATGGATTTTTTTCAGCGCGGAAAATAAGTTAGCAATTTGTTTTGGCCTTAACTTCTTCCTCCGACCTTGGATTGGCCCCACTAACATATGGCTGGAAAGAAGACATTCTGAACTTCAATTTCGAGTGCTTAAAGTCCTAATTTGATTAAGAGAAGCCCAAGTTGTAAGCCCTTGAAGTTGCTGGTCATGCTGACCTCAACATGTGCTGGTTGGATGCTTGGTCATGGTGAGCTAGGCATGAGCTATCATTTCTGGTTGGAAGCTTGGTCATGGTGACATGAAGATGAGCTAGGGCTGCTGGTGGGATTTATTGGGGAAGTGCATCAACCATTCATGATTTTCTAATACAAGTGCATCACCCAATTTAGATTTTCTAATACAAGTGCATCAACCATTTCAGATTTTATAAAACAAGTGTTGTATGCATTAGCCATATTGAATTCAGATTTTTACTTCTCCTAGGCCTATAAATAGGGAGGTTCTCTAAGCTTGTAATAACACCCCAAGGGGGGGGCTCTCAACACTTCTCTAGAGCTCCCTTCCCTTCTCTCCCTCAAATTCTCTTAGTTTCCCTTTGTAGTTCTCAATTGTTGTAATAAGATCATTCTACTAAATTTTCTTCTCCAAATCTCTCAAACACTTCTCCCATCTCTAAAGTTCTCCAAACACTTCTCCTCCCTTCTCCAAATTTCCCAAACACATTTCCCTTCTCTTCCAAAAGTCTCCATGTCTCAAACACTTCACAAACACCTTTCTCTCCACTCCCTAAGTTCTCAAAGTCTCCAAGTTCACAAACATTCTCCATGTTCTCCAAACACTTTCTCAAACAAATCTCTCTTCCCTTCCAAATCATCAAAGCTCTCAAACACAATTCCCTTTTCTTCCAAAATCCTCAAGTTTCCCAAACACCTTTCTCTTCTCCAAGTTCTCAAATACTTTCTTCTCCCTTCTCAAATTCTCCAAACACTTCTCCTTTCTTCCTCAAAGTTCTCTTAGTCTCTCTTTAATGTTTTCTTAGTTGTAATTTATTTTTCTTGTAATGTACATTCTTTCTTAAGTATTCAAGTTTGATAAGTTTCCAAGTTTCAATTATGGTTTTTGTTCTTATTCATTATGCTTATAAGTTAATATGCTAGTTTGAATGATTGATCACCATTTAGGCTTGCATGTTAGCTATCTTGGTTTGAATTAAGAGTATACACCATGCTTTAATTCGAATTGAACTATGAATAGGAAGAGTGTGTATAGAATTCGACAATCTGGATTAGATACATACTTGGTTGTTTAAAATGTTCTTCTATGCTTAATGGATTCCTAATGCTTAATTTTAGGTTAGACAACAAATGATCAAATTAGGGAATTAGGAATACAAGGTTAGGACCAGACACCATGGCTTAATCATACATTAGCTAGAATCAATCCATTAATCTAAATTGAACTTGGGAACTTATTTGCTTGAGTTACTTATTTCTTTCTTCCTTGTTTTATGTTCTTTCGTTTTCATTTCTATTTGTGTAGGAAAACTGAATTGGATTATTCAATCACCAATCCCTGTGGAATCGACCTCGCACTTACATATGATATACTACCAACGGTTCGTGCACTTGCGAGTATCACAAGTTGAGGATACAGTTGAACCCATTTTGGTGCAGCTGAAATCCACACAACACAAATATCTCACAACCTGAAGATATCTTGACAGCTGTTCCAGCAACTCCTTTGCTGCAACTAGTTTTCTCACTTCACATTGCATCATTGGTGAGCTGTTGTAACATGCAGATCAGTTGGATAGGCTACACTTGTTCAATGAAGCTCAAATTTGGATATGTTCTAGTCAACATCCATTGGAACAAGTTTCATGAAGATCTTCAACTCATCCGAGCAACGGAGCATGCTGATCCAATGCCAAGATGGTGACCTACGAAAATGAACAAAAACAGAATTTATAACCAATAATGCATTTTTAGTTCATTTTTATTCTAACCAAGGTAAAACTTATGAAACACAAAAAAAAGAAGTAAAAAGCTATGAAATGTCAAGAATTAACTTAAAATATTGGGTGAATAACATGATAAATCATGTGTCAAAATGAACCTAACAGTGCTTTATACCAGAAATCGATTAAAAGAGTACTGAAGTGGCTTTATGTAAAGAGCACTCTAATTGGGTCATATATCCCTGTTTCAGCCCAAGATTGGCAAGTATTCTAGAAATCGATTAAAAGAGTACTGAAGTTGCTTTATGTAATGAATAGACATGAGAGAACCAGCAAAGTTTAGCACAATACAAAGGCAACATCCAACACTCTACAACGTTCACAATCTTCAATTGTTAATAATCATTCAACAACACTCTACAACACTCTACAACTAAAACAGACGGCGACAAACCAAAACACAGGATGTTTAGGATTTTACCACAACGTACCTATAGCATAGTTACAGTTTCAGAAATTACCTATACAACAGGTTGTAGTTGATGATTAAACATAGTTATGATATTTCTCTATTACAGATTCATAAGCCAGCAAAATAAAGTTGGATATGCTAGAACAAATTTGCAGCAATACCATTCACCAATGATTGAGAAAAGCAACAACAAACAGACCATCGGAAAGCATCAAGAACAAACCATAACAAAAAAGGATGAACGTATCATGAATGAGAGAATTTACCTGGGATACAGATATTTCAATTGACGAAACAGTTTCTGATAATCCAAAAAAATCGGGTTATTGCATATGTAATCGTGAATTATTAGAAGGAACCCACAAATCTTCTCATTAAGGAAACAAAAAATCAGTGAAAATTGGCAAAGACAGAGCATGACTTTTGGGTTTTTTGCGATTTGGGGGATCTGAGATATGTGATTTGGCTAAGTGTCCTTTACTTTCCATTTGTATATAATGGCAGTAGTCGTAAATAAATTAAAATTTGGGGCCACACTATTTACTTAGGTGGCTGCACGATTGGGCTTTAGGACTGGGATTAATAGGTAACAATTACTGTCCTGCAATCAAATTGTATTCTTGAAATTGGACCCATATCTAAGAGCCCCAATAAAGAATTGGGGGCAAGTGTAAAAGAAATTTTGAAAATACGAAATTTCAATGAACCTGGAATTCGGAACGTGTGGGAAGTCTTCCTCGGTTAGCGCGGCCACAGGCTTTAGGGCGTGATCCTCGGGCATGGGAATTGTCTCGTGTGACTTCGTGGAAACCTCCTCCGGATGCCCCTTGGTATTGACCTCGGCTGACTAAGTTTGAAAATTTAGTAAGCATAAAAGAAGTAAAGGAAAATTCAAACGGCTAAGGAGATGAGGTCACCTCATCCTCGACCATCGGAGTCATGACTTGTGTCCGAATTTCCATCTCATGTGCGAAAGGGTGAGTTTCCTACATTTTTGGACGGAAGGATGAGTTTGGGCCCTTCAAAATTAATAAATGAAAGTATGTAGACATATATGCTTACCTGGAGTGGCAGACGAAGTAGTGGCCGATTGCACAGCCCCGATCGAATGAGAAGAAGAAGGATGCTCCGCTGGCCTTTGGAAACCTGCAACAAGTTTAGTTTATTTTCACAAAGAAAAAAAAAAGTGCGCACTACCAAACCTTGATGTGAGAGGTTCCGGGGAATTTTTCTGGGCCGAAGGAATGGTTATGAGGGCACAATATTTCCGACGGGGGAATCTCCTAGAAAGTTGGGGGTTAAACTCTCAAAGGTGCCCATCAAAAAATTCAGAAAGCTGGAAGTGCAAATCTTTAAAAAGGCAAAAATAATCATGGAAAGTAGCCTACCTTGGATGAGGGCGTTGGACCTTTTCTCGCCCCTCCCAAAATTAGCATCTGCGGCATTCACGGAGCCTTCTTTCTCAATAATGCCGGCGGGAGGAGTTTCTTTCTCGGCGGTGTCAACTATGAGATTTGAAGGGTTAAAAAAAAAAAAAAAAGATAACCAAAAATAAGGAAAAAAATAAATATCTTACCTTTTCATTGGGCTTTCTTTTTCTCTTTTTCTTGTTGATAGATCAATGAGCATGGGCAATGCCTGAAGATCCTATCTTCAATCTCCAAGCATGGTTGAGAAAGCCAATCAGCCAACATCTCTTTCCACCAACTAACGAAAATATTAGAGTCACCAAACCGAGGATCTCTAATTGGAATACTAAAGGACTTAACCAAGTGTTGGTAGTGACTTCTTTTACATCCTTAAATTCTGCCCGCCAAGAGGAAAACAGGTTAACAGAATCCATGGGTGGTATCGGCATGCTCTGGATAAAACCAAGTTGGTAGATGGTGGTGGCAGGATAATAGACCTCACCACCACAATGATAATTGTTACCTTTGTTCACCATTAGGCCATATGGAAGATCTTAGCTGATAAGGATGCTTGCCCACATATTATGCATTTCCTCCTTCGTCTCCACCATAGGAAATGAGGAAAGATCTAAGGCTAGATAGACCGAGAAACGGTGATCTAAGCAAATGGAGAGATGCTCCCTAGTCTTCTCCTTGCACTCCTTAACATAATGCTTCCGGTGTGGGGCGTTGGCAAGGGCGGGCCCAAGAGTGCTTTATCGTTGGGGCAAACATTGGTGGGACTCAGTTCCGGAAAATAGAGCTGGAGCCACAACTAAAAAATCCATATAGGTCCAGAAGCATGATAATCCATGGGTTTAGCAATTACCTAGCGGAGCCCTCTACAAAGATAGGCAAGAAAGATAGGGCCCATGGCCACTTGGTGGCCATCCACAAGTACTTCCCCCAGGGCTTGAAATTCTTTAGTAATCCCGCCTGATCTTGGGCACACCAAGAACTTGCACAACCACATTACAAGAAAAGCCACATGCTCAGTGTAGGATACGCCATTGATGGAAGGGGGTCGGTGGGCTCTCCGCCATGGCCAAGATAAGTCTTCACCCAACTCCCGAAAGTTTTGTTCGACTTGTGGAAATCTAAGCCCACTTTGGCATCCGGGAGGTGGGCGGCTCAGAAATCATCTCCATGAGGGTGAAGGCCAGCGATAGCGTCCAAGTCTAGCAAATTGGGTGTCATCATCCCGAACTGGAGCCTCATGCAATTGGTGGATGAGGACCAAAAGCATAGCGCCGCGATGACAAGCGATCGGTCGCAAGGAAAGGGGCTTCCCGCACATAAGAGCAACGTATCATATATATTCTGATCTTCTTCCAATGATCCTTCAATTTTGGTTATAAAATTTTGAACCAATTATACCAATCAAATTTACCTTCCGCCAAGCTTGAGTGGTCAGATTTCTCAGTGGCGGATGATGCTTTCTTTGATGGGGCTTTTTCAGTTGTGGAGGGATCTATTTTGATGGGGGTTCTCGTTGGCCAACCTTTGAATGGCTTGGAGCTCTCACAAACGGTTGCCCATGTAAAGTCTGAGAAGTAAGTTGGGCCATTTCTCAGATGTGTCACCCACACTTTTGCCACCTCCTCCAGGATAGGAGGAGAATATATTGGGCGGAGTTGGGAAAGGCATTGAGAAAGTAGGCAAATACTTGCTTGCCCAAATCCTTGTCCATCGCCACTTTCATATCTTCAAAAAATTGGGCACTATCATTTGGAATGGATTCCATCCTACAAACATGAAGATCGAATCAAAGAAAAATATAGTGAAAGTAAGATTCGAATCAAGAACACGAAGAACAACATGGCACTATTCTCACATTCAAGGTTTCAAGTCTAAACTTTTGAAGGCTACAAATGCATCAAAATCATACCAAAATCAACCAAGAATTAGTGCAACATACCTAGAAACTTGCAAATCTCAGGTCTAACATCAATTCGGGTGGATTCGGTGTGCAAAATGATGAAAGTGAGGGTAAAGAGGATATGGGCTTTGAGAGAAAACCTTCTAAAAACCTATGGCTATGGTGGAAGTATTTTATATGGAAATGAAAGAGAGCACTTGGGTATTTGTAATACCTAGGGTTTTTAACGGATAGGAAGTTCAAAAGCCCCTCCAATTTAATTGGTGTCTTCCTAAAATTAAAATAAAGTGCAAGGCAAGCAAAGAGTCTCAAACTTCAAAAATTGAGTGGTCTCGGGTTTTGATTTGCTTACCTCTACACTGAATTCAAGCTAAGAAATTCGAAAGGCATCTTCATGTCATTCCAAAAGATCGAAGGTCCAAGCCCAAGACACCAATTTGAGCCCAGGATTTTCGGAGGATTATATTCACGCCACGGAGACTTCACAAGGAAAGAAATCAAGGAGGTTGATAATAATTCAGAATGTTCCAAAGCAAGAAAGAGTCAAGCATGTCAGAATATCTCCATCAATGCAATCCCACGGATTTAAAGGGGCCTCAAAAGGAAAGAATTTTAAAATAGTTGACATTAGGCCATTTAATGGCCAGCTCATGGGCCAACGGGCGCACAACATCAGATAGACAAACCTATCTTTTGTCTCGCACTTTTCTTTTCCTAGACTTGGGGTTTTACTTTTCAAGCACCTAGTGTAGCGAGTTCTTCCTTTTCCAAATGCAAGTTTAAATTCTTGTTCAATTTACATTATCTTGTCTTTTAAATTCAAGTTTATTTCCATTGCTTTACTTTTCATTGTTATCGCACTTTTATTAAGTTTAATTTCAATTTATTTTAGTTTATTGTTCTTATCGTTCTTATTGCTTGTATTTCATTCTTACTTTATTTATTGCTTTGATTTATTTTATCACACTTTAATTCTTGTCTTTACGTTTTAAACGTGCATTTAGTTTAATTGCACTATTTTTACATAAAACCCTAAAAATCACGAAAACATCAGTACAAAGCCTAACCATCTTCGAGCCCGAGGAAGTAAAAGAACCTAGGCCAAGAGGAGGTTCTTTCCTTGGCTGACCAATCGTTTGATTAGAAGTTAGAAGCGCAACACATCCATCTACTCACATTCCATTCAAGCCCAAATTCATGCCTTGGTGGTGGCACGCTTCGCATTCAAAAGAAGAGGGACCAAAAGTTCCTTATGTCGGCCGCCTTGGCCGAAAAGAGGGAAACACGGGCAGAATAGTATCGACCACCAAGGCGGGAGCTCCCGAGGTCAACATAAGGATGGGCTCAAGTGTTGCACTTCCGTCGGTAGGAATAGTGGAAGGCGCACTACTGGTGACGATCGTAGGGTCGACTGTGATAGCGGCAAAACTTGTTGCTTCGATTCAGCTGCACCAAAATGGATTCAGCTGCATCCTCAACTTGTGATACTCGCAAGTGCACGAGCCGTTCGGTAGTATAACATATGTAAGTGCGAGGTCGATCCCACGAGGATTGGTGATTGAATGATCCAATTCATTTCCCCTACACAAAACAGAAATGAAAAAGAAAATAAATAAAACAAGAAAAAAGGAAATAACTCAAGCAAATAAGTTCCCAAGTTCAATTAGATTAACGGATTGATTCTAGCTAAAGTATGATTAGGCCATGGTGTTTGGTCCTAACCTTGTGTTCCTAATTCCCTAATTTGATCATTTGTTGTCTAACCTAAAATTAAGCATTAGGAACCCATCCGCCTAAAAAAGGAGAATATCAGTTTTCTAACAAACGGAAAACTTCCAAAAAACATTAAGGGAAAGATCACCTAAATGGTCAGGCCACTTCGGAGCGCCTCGAGAGGGGCGAGTTGAGGAAGGGTCCAAACTTATGGAAAAAAGAGGCTGAAATTCGGCCTCAATAGCCGTCGTGTCGGCCGAAGAAAGTTTGGGGCCAAAAATGGCCCGCTGACATATTCAAGAATTGAAATTAATGAATTCGAGGCAAGTGTAAAACAAATTTTGAAATTCCTACGCCCCAATTCCCATCTCAGGTGTAGAAGTTTGAGATTCCTACATTTTTAGGCTCAAGTGTGAGTTTGGGCCTCACACCGGAAGGTATGTAGAGATATTAGCTTACCAGAGCGATGCACAAAGGAATGACCAATTGCACGGCCTCAATCAAATGAGAGGAAGGACACTCCACCGGCCTTGGGAAACCTGCAACCAGTTTAAGTTAGTTTTAAAAATTAAAAAATAATAATAATAATAAAAAAAAAGGGAGCATGGCCAAACCTTGGGGCGAAAGGTTTCGCGGAATTTTTCTGGGCCAAAGGAATGGTTATGGGGCACAATATTTTCGGCGAGGGTATCTCCTAAAAATTTGGGGTTAAACTCTCAAAAGTTCTCATCAAAGAGTTCAAAAAACCAGAATAGTAAATCTTTAGAAAGGCAAAAATAATCATGGAAAGTAGCCTACCTTGGATGGGGGTGTTGGGCCTTTTCCGCCCGCCCAGAGTTAGCATCGGCGGGATTGGCAAAGCCTTCTTTCTTGTTGCGTCGATACAACTGCACCAAAATGGATTCAGCTGCATCCTCAACTTGTGATACTCGCAAGTGCATGAACCGTTGGTAGTGTAGCGTATGTAAGTGCGAGGTCGATTCCACAGGGATTGGTGATTGAATAATCCAATTCAGTTTTCCTACACAAAACAGAAACAAAAACAAAAGAAACAAAACAAGAAGAAAGAATGTACATTACAAGAAAAATAAATTACAAGTTACAACTAAGAAAACATTAAGTGAACTAGAAGAACTTTGAGGAAGAAAGGAAGTGTTTGGGAAAAGTGTTTGAGGACATGGAGGCTTTTGGAGAAGAAAGTAGAAGTAGAGAATTGTTTGAGAAAGTGTTTGGAGAATTTGATGAAGGAATGGGAGAAGTGTTTGGGAACTTTGAGAATCTTGGAAGAGAAAGTGTTTGGAGAACATGGGGAATTTGGAAGGGTAAGGAAAGTGGTGTTTGGGAACTTTGTGGATTTTGGAAGAGAGTGTTTGAGGACTTTGAGGAGGGAGAAGAAAGTGTTTGGGAACTTTAGAGAATTTTGGAAGAATAAGGAAAGTGGTGTTTGGGAACTTTGTGGATTTTGGAAGAGAAAGTGTTTGGGGACTTTGAGAATTTGGAAGAAAAATGAAGGTGTTTGGGAAGCTTGAGGATTTTGTGAACTTGGAGAATTTGAGAGCTTGGAGAAGGGAGAAGTGTTTGAGAACATTGAGAATTTGATGAAGGAATGGGAGAAGTGTTTGGAAAGTGTTTGAGAATTTGATGAAGGAATGGGAGTAGTGTTTGGAAAGTGTTTGAGAATTTGGAGACTTTTGGAGAAGAAAGGAAGTGGTGTTTGAGAGCTTTGAGGATTTTGGAAGAGAAGAGACATGTGTTTGAGGAATTGGAGAATGTTTGGAAGAGAATGTGTTTAAGAAGTGTTTCAAGAACATGGAGACTTTTGAAGAGAATAGAGAAATGTTTGGAGATTTAGTACAAAGAAAATTTAGTAGAATGATCTTATTACAACAATTGAGAACTACCAAGGGAAACTAAGAGAATTTGAGGGAGAGAAGGGAAGGGAGCTCTAGAGAAGTGCTTGAGAGCTCCCCCCCTTGGGGTGTTATTACAAGCTTAGAGAACCTCCCTATTTATAGGCCTAGGAGAAGTAAAAATCTGAATTCAATATGGCTAATGCATACAACACTTGTTTTATAAAATCTGAAATGGTTGATGCACTTGTATTAGAAAATCTAAATTGGGTGATGCACTTGTATTAGAAAATCTTGAATGGTTGATGCACTTCCCCAATAAATCCCACCAGCAGCCCTAGCTCATCTTCATGTCACCATGACCAAGCTTCCAACCAGAAATGATAGCTCATGCCTAGCTCACCATGACCAAGCATCCAACCAGCACATGCTGAGGTCAGCATGACCAGCAACTTCAAGGGCTTACAACTTGGGCTTCTCTTAATCAAATTAGGACTTTAAGCACTCGAAATTGAAGTTCAGAATGTCTTCTTTCCAGCCATATGTTATTTGGGCCAATCCAAGGTCGGAGGAAGAAGTTAAGGCCAAAACAAATTGCTAACTCATTTTCCGCGCTGAAAAAGTCCATCCTGAGCATGGCTCTGTGTTTGCTAGGTAACGGACTCCAGATTTATCCAATGGGGCTGAAATTTGGATATGGTATAGTAAACACCCATTGGAACAACTTTCATGAAGAATTCGGCCTCATCCGAGCTATGTAGGTTGCTGAAACAAAGCTTGCAATATGACCTACGGAACTGGACTGGCAGGGGGCTGTAGCCATAATGAATTTGTCTTTAAGCTCTTCATCAATTCATCCAAATTAGGCCTTAACATGCTTGAATTGCATGAATTATGTTCTCCAAAGCCATCATTGTTACCTAAAGCTCAATTAACTGAAAGATAAACACAAAAAGGATTAAAAGCACAAGTTTAACTCAAAAACATAACCAAATCATAAGCTAGAAGGGTAAGAAATAATATACAATTATGAACCGATCATTTCTCAACAACGTCGGCTGTCTCTTTTTAAGTGTCAGGCATGCCATCACCAAGCCACGAATTTGGGCTTGAATGGAATGTGAGTAGATGGATATGTCACGCTTCTAACTTCTGATGAAACGATTGATTGACCAAGCAAGGAATCTCTTCTTGGCCTAGGTTCTTTCACTTCCTTGGGCTCGAGGATGGTTAGGCTTCGTACGGGTGTTTTTGATTTTTAGGTTTTTAGAAAGAAAAAAAAGGAAGATAGTCAAAGTTAAGAAAATATAAATATCTTACCTTTAGCTTGGGCTTTCTTCTTCTCTTTTTCTTGTTGATATATTAATGAGCATGGGCAATGCCTGAAGATCATATCCTCAATCTCTAAGCATGGTTGAGAAAACCAATCGGTCGACATCTTTTTCCACCAACTGATGAAAATATTAAAGTCACCGAACCGAGGATCTCTAATCATAATACTAAAGGATTTAACCAAATCTTGGTTGAAATTCGTCAAGCTGGTGACTTATTTTACCTCTTTAAATTCCGCATGCCAAGAGGAAAGCAGGTTGACAGAATCCATTGGTGGTATTGGGATGCTTTGTATAAAACCAAGTTCGTAGCCGGCAGCGGCGGGATAATAGAGTTCACCACCACAATGATATTGTTACCATTGTTCACTATTAGGCCGAATGGAAGATCCTGGCTGATGAGGATGCTTGTCCACATATTATGCATTTCCTCTTTCATCTCTACCGTAGGAAATGAGGAAAGAGCCAGCGCTAGATAGTCCAGGAAACGGTGAACTAGGCAAATGGAAAAATGCTCCCTAGTCCTCTCCTGGCACTTATAGAAGAATCGGAAGCAATCCTCAAGATAATGCTTCCGGCGTGGGGCGTTGAGCAAGGGCGGGCCCATGAGTGCTTCATTGTTGGGGCAAACGTTGGTGGGACTCAGTTCCGGAAAATAGAGCTGGAGCCACAACTGAAAAATCCATATAGGGCCAGAAACATGATAATCCATGGGTTTAGTGATTACCTCGCGGAGCCCTCTACAAAGATAGGCAAGAAAGATAGGGCCCATGGTTACTTGATGGCCATCCACAAGTACTTCCGCCAGGGCTTCAAATTCTTTAGTAATCCCACCGGATTTTGGGTATGCCAAGAACTTGCATAACCACATTACAAGAAATCTAGACCCACCTTGGAATTTGGAAAGCTGACGGTTGAGAAATCATCTCTCTGAGGGCGAAGGCTAGCGATGGCGGTCAAGTCTAGCAAGTTGGGTGTCATCATCCCGAAGCGGTGCCTCATGCAATTGGTGGATGAAGACCAAAAGCATAGCGCCACGATGACCAGAGATCGGTCACAAGGAAAGGGGCTTCCTGCATATAGGAGCAACGTATCATATATTCTGATCTTCTTCCAATGATCCTTCAATTTCGGTTCTAAAATTTTGAACCAATGATACCAATCAAATTTACCTTCCGCCGAGCTTGAGTGGTGGGATTTCCCAACGACAGATGATGCTTTCTTTGATGGTGGTCTCAGTTGGCCAACCGTTAAATGGCTTAGAACTCTCTCAAACGGTTGCCCATGTAAAGTTTGAGAAGTAAGTTGGGCCATTTCTCGGTTGCGTCTCCCACACTTCTCTGGATAGGCGGAGAAAAATGGGCCGAGGATGTATTGGGCGGAGTTGGGAAATGCATTGAGGAAATAGGCGAATACTTGCTTGCCTGAATCTTTGTCCATTGCCACTTTCATATCTTCAAAAAATTGGGCACTGTCGTTTGGAATGGACTCCATCCTACAAACATGAAGTAAAATTGAATCAAAGAAAAGTATAGTGAAGAAAGTAAGATTTGAATCAAGACCGCGAAGAACATTATGGTATTATTCACACATTCAAGGTTTCAAGTCTAAACTTTTGAATGCTACAAATGCATCAAAATCATACCAAAATCAACCAAGAATTAGTGCAACGTACCTAGAAACTTGCAAATCTCAAGTTTGACATCGATTCGGGTGGATTCGGTGTGCGAAATGATGAATTTGAGGGCAAAGAAGATATGGGTTTTGAGGGAAAACCTTCTAAAAACCTATGGCTATGGTGGAAGTGTTTTATGTGGAAATGAAATAGAGCACTTGGGTATTTGTAATACCTAGGGTTTTTAACGGATAGGAAGTTCAAAAGTCCCTCCAATTTAATTGGTGTCTTCCTAAATTCCAACCCGATTCAAAATTTAAATAACATACAAGGCAAGCAAAAATTCTCAAACTTCAGAAATTGAAAGGTCCCGAGTTTCGATTTGCTTATCTATACACCAATTTCGAGCTAAACAAGTCAAGGGGGCAATGTTTGGGGGTGGTGAAAATTCACCCGACCCGGGCACCTTTCGAAAACACGGGCAACTGGGCTCTTGGAGTTTATACGTGCAAGAATTGACTCTAGGCTTGAGAAAATAGTGGCTGGTGCCCAAGGTTGTTATGGCAAGGTTCTGGAAGCTGGAGACATGGCCAGATGGAGCTGGAAGGAGTTTTGCGGTTAGGTCTTTGTAGCCGGTGCCCAAGGATGTGGCGGTCGGGTTTTGGCGGCTAGAGAATGTGTTCAGGCTGCGGCCGGATCCCTGGATGGAACCATAAAAGAATATGCGGTCGGGTTGCGTTCGAGCTTGGCTAGAGGATGCTGCTCGGCTGAGTCCGAGCGTGGATGGAGAATGCTGCCGGCTGGGAGCTAAAGATGCGACCGGGCTACACTCTATTATGGCTTGAACAGCTGGAGGGTTTGGAAAATCGCGACTGGGTTTTTGAATGGGGATGCAGCCAGATTTTTGGGCTGGAGTCTTTGGGTTTCTTGCAAATATGCGGCTGGGCTAGAGTTTATTTAGGTTGAAACCTCCTTGTCTATACATATACACACACAAGTGAGTAAATACGAATATGCGACCGGGGGTTTTTTATGGGGCTGGATTGAAGGATTTTGGGAAATTGGGACATGAGAATTTTATTATATATTATATATAATAAAAATGGGTGGCAATTTAAGAGAGCTCAGAGGTCCAAGCCCAAGCCACCGATTCGAGCCCAGGATTTTTGGAGGATTATGTGCACATGACGGAGGCCTCATAAAGAAAGAAATCAAGGAGGTTGGTAATAATTCAGAATGTTCCAAAGTAAGAAAGAATCAAGCATGTCAGAATATCTCCATCAATGCAATCCCAGGGGCCTCGAAAGGAAAGAAATTTTAAAAGAGTTGACATTTGGCCATTCAATGGCCAGCCCATGGGCCAACTGTCGCCCTATGTAAACTTCACCAAACGAAGGCATAAGACACACAACTTCAGGGCAGACAAACCTATTTTTCGTCTCGCACTTTTCTTTTCCTAGACTTAGGATTTTATTTTTCAAGCACCTAGTGTAGCGAGTTCTTCCTTTTCATAGTGTAAGTTTAAATTCTTGTCTTTTAAATTCAAGTTTATTTCAATTGCTTTACTTTTCGTTGTTATCACATTTTAATTAAGTTTAATTTCAAGTTTAATTTAGTTTATAGTTTCTATCATTCTTATCGCTTTTATTTCATTCTTGCTTTATTTATCGCTTTGATCTATTTTATCTCACTTTAATTCTTGTATTTACGTTTAAACGCACATTTAATTCAATCGCATGTTTTTCACTTAAAAACCTAAAAATCACAAAAACAACCATACGAAGCCTAACCATCCTCGAGCCCGAGGAAGTTAAAGAACCTAGGCCAAGAAGAGGTTCCTTGCTTGGCCGATCAATTGTTTGATCAGAAGTTAGAAGTGCGACATATCCATCTACTCACATTCCATTCAAGCCCAAATTCATGGCTTGGTGGTGGCACGCCCCGCACTCAAAAGAAGAAGGGTCAAAAGTTCCTTCCGTCGGCCGCCTCAGCCAAAAAGAGGGAAACACCACTAGGTTAGACCTCATTGGCTATAACGACGTTAAGGAGAAGACGAAGTGTTTCAAGTTATTGGAGGAAAATGTAGCCTATATAGAATCTTCCAATGATGATGCAAACAAACTGTACAAATAAGGTCTCTCAAGCCCAAAATAACTTCGGTGAAGAGAACTTGGGTGATTCTCAACCAACTGAAGTAATCATGCCTTCGTTCTTTAATTCTTGTTCATCGTCACGTGGAAGAGAAACCATAAACTTCTTCTTCTCCTCGTTTGCAACTCGTGTCTCGTACACCTTCGTAACATGCATTTTTCAAATAGAAAGATAAGATAACTATGTTTGATGATGTAGTCCGAAATCAGACATGGAAGAGTCGGGGGAGAAGGAAAAGAAGAAAAAGGGAGAAAAAAGAAAAAGAAAGAAGAGAGATTTAAATTTTCAAAATTACCCATGTTCTTAATGGGTTAACAGGTATTCGTGAATGACACTGACACAACCCGTTAACTTAACGGGTGGCTAACGGGTTCATCCGTTTTCAACCCTACCTGTTAAGCCCAACCTGAATATTGATTTTTTCGTGTGAAGTTGTGTTGTTTTAGCAAATTGTGGGCAATATTGCCAAGTTCATTTTCAGCAATAGTATCAAAAAGGAATTACTCAGTTTACAACTAGTAAACTGGTCTCTTTGTTTGAGCAACAACTTGTTCATTGTGACGTAAGTGGCGAAGACCAAGGTTGTAAGGGTGGTTTAAAAGGCAATGGCTTTCAGTTCATCGAACAAAATCATTAGCATTGTATGGAAGCTAACTAACCCTACAACCCTACAACAATGCTGATGGTACATGTAACCCCAAAAGGAAGCAAGTATTGTGACCAAGATAACTGGCTACGAAGACGTGCCTACAAACAGTGAACAAGCCCATTTCAAGGTTGTTGCTAATAAGCTCGTTTTTATTGCCATCAATGCTAGTGGTTCTAACTTCCAATTATATTCTAGTGGTGTCTTTACAAGTTCACGTCGAACGAGCTACATAGTTATGGCCATTGGTTATGGAATCAATGATGATAGGACTAAGTATTGGTTGCTGAAGAATTTATAGGCATAGAATGGGGTGAAGAAGGTTACATAAGAATGCAAAGATATATTGATGCAGCTGATGGATTTTGTGTCATTCTGACAAGACCTGATTCTGATCTCTAATCTTGAAGTTTTTATGGGTCAACTATAGTCCACTAACCACGTCGTAGGCGGTCATGATCCAATGGTCGGATCCTTGTCAATTGCTCAATTGGATGACGATTAACTAACCTAACCCTGGAATCGCTGAACTAGCATATCCGAAACCTGCAATTCTAGATCCGTAAGTTCCTACACACTCCTAGCGATAAGGGAATTACATATCCCAAGATGGGTCCGATTTGACGATATGGCCGTTCCTGATCAAAAGTTGACCAAAAGACCATAACTTCTAAGGGTAAAATGCTAATTTTACACCAATATTTCAAAAAATTGAAAGGAAAATCGGGACGAGTTGTTACACAATGCTATGTTTGTCTCTTACCTCACTCTTATACCCCAATTTCATAAATGTCAGTTTTTATAAAAACTTTCAAATATAGCCAAAAATCCACTTAAATTGACACAAATACCCTCAAAATTAAACCAAATAACAATGAACTTACAAACCAAATAACTCACAACTAGTTACGGCTATGAACCCTAAACTCAACTCAAAAACTCAAAACCCCAATTTTATTTCAAGTTTGATGGACTTCACAAATTCAATTGCTCTTTTTCTTCTCTCACTCTAAAACTAAAAAACCATATTTTTCCAATCCTTGATTAAATCTAATGTTGAGCTTCTTTGTAGTGATGTTGAATAAAATGCTTATGCCTTGTCGTATGTGATTTTTCATTTTAATTTCAAACTAAATTAATATAATAATATCTCCATTGCACTCTTAAATTAAATAAAATAACTCTGCGTTTGTATTCTTTTGGAACAGAAAAACCAACAGAAGGCAAATATTGTTGCGATTTTGCTGTGTTTCGCTTGATATGGGTTCCATTGTTTTTGGTTGAAGGTTTTTTATTCTTAGAAAGGGGAAGTTTTAGATATACAAAAGTCGAGCAAAAACAAAATTGGATTTTGACTTTCTCCATGGTCAATCTTTGGGATTCTATGTTTGTGTTTGTGGTGATGATTAAGAAGCAGCAGAATTGGGACTTTAGTCTTCGTTTGTGGAAAAAAATTCCTCTTTTTGTTTTGTTGTTTTAGTAATATAGATAATGTGAAGAGGTTGGTTTTATGGGTAATTATGTTTTAATTTTGAGGGTATTTGTGTCAATTTAAGTGGGTTTTTGGCTATATTTGAAAGTTTTTATAAAAACTGACATTTATGAAATTGGGGAATAAATTTTGGCTATTATTGATAAAAACTCGTGCACAGGGGCACTAGGTTTGTTGGGCAGGGGAGGGGCTGGGTTTCTTTTAAGCTTTTTTTTTTAAAAAAAATTATGTTATTTTATCATTTTATATATAAAAAATTTAAGGCCTTGTTGGTTAATAAGTGGGTTCTACAATAGACACGTCAGCATTTAACGCCTGATCAAACAATCAACTTAACGGAATGTTTAAATTTGTCAAATTTGAAAATTATGGAATGTAAAATGATGAAATTGAAACTTGGAAGGCCATATTGAGAATGACCCTAAACCTACAGGGAGTCTTTTAATGTTAGCCCTAAGAAAAACTATCTCTGCTTTTTCTCCCCTTCCCGAACCATCCCTCACCCAATCTTCTCCAACGAACATCACCCCACCTACCTTCTACCCTGCAAATTTCTTCAGCTCACCCATTGCCATTCCCACCCAAATCTCCTGCCCCCACACACACCAAAGCCTCCTCATAAAATAGGCCCAAATCCCCCTCCATCGCGCACCCATCTTGTCATCTGCCTCCCCACACCCTCCAAATTTGTCAACATGGCAGACCCTCAAATGAACCACAAATGCAAATTAAAATGAACCCAAATTTCCCAACAAAAAAAAAATCCCTGACCCCCTGTTGTACTTGCTGTTGCCCTGGTTTTTTCAATGAAATTTCTTCAGGTTTAGACCAAAAAAACAAAATAATAATATTTAACGATAGAAATATGGCTTTTCATGGAATAAATATACAATTTGAAACCATGGTTGTTTGTTTCTATGAGGTTCCTTTACAACTGAAGATGGCGCATATCAAATCAGCCACACAAATTTAGAGCTTTCAAGCACAGAGGTGAGCGGTTGCTGGGCTAGACAAGGGTAGGGGCAGGAGCCTCGAATCTGAGACATAGACGTAGAGACAAAGATGACAATCAATCCACCCACAGAAATGGCAAAGTTAAAAATATGGTCCAAGCCTAAACGGGTTTCGAAGGGCAAATAAAATATGCCATCTGCTTACAAAATATACAGAAAATTATAGCGCTGCACATCATGATCAGCTTCACGTCAATAAGACAGCCTCCAAAACCTCATATTCAACAAATCCAAAGGACAATGGTTCAATTACGGCCAACTTACACAAATTCTTATGCCATAAAAAATAAAAATCACTGAGAACCTAAAGCAAGGTCATGCCAACCATCTGCAGCAACTCGTTGAGTCTCCTGATCTGATTAATGAGAAAAATTGGAAAAGAGAAATCAGTAGGAAGGAAAAAATATTTCCCAAAGCAAATGCAATAATAGTCCACAGATAATGGCCGAGCTCCAAAAATCCATCCTGTTCCCTAGAGTTTGCCTGCCTTTTCGCTGGTAAAGTGGGTGACAGACAGACAGAATTACATGGACCACAGCAGCAAAAGTAATATCAAAGTATAGTAGGATATTCATCAAAATATTTCAGACAAACGAGCAAAGAAAACTGCCCTAATAGTTAATATGGAAAACTGATGCAATGCCCCCGGAACATCAGTGCCACTTCTTCCTCTGCCCCAACCCCCCCACCATCCCCCTGGGTCTCCCAAAAAAAAGGAATAAGTATATTGTGATGAGTTAATAATTTCAGAACTTTGCAATGGGAGTTCTGCGATCAGTTTTTTGGAAAAACATTCAATTTCCTGTTGAGAAAAGTCATGTTTCAAGCATGTGAGCCACTTTTTGAGAGTAAATTGATCTATTCAAGTGTCTCTCCGTTCCCACCATCTCTTTCTCCCTCTTCACAATGTCCAAATTAATCAAATTCTAAAGTGGTTCAGAAAGCAGAAATGGAGGAATTGAATTTCATATGGTTTTTATCTTCAAATCTACTGGGTTAGAACTAGGCTTGTATTCCTACATGTGGGATTGAAGCTCCATGCTTTGAATCTATCCCTATTTCCCAAAGAAGTATTAAAAAGCACATATTCATAGCTGGAGTACCTACACAATCCATTGCTAAAACTGCAAAAAGGTAAACACCATTATGTCATCCTCGAACACATTCCGTGACCCAATGTGAACCCGCTTCTTCACTCTATGGCCCAAATGAACCAAAGAACCCCACTTGCTGGTAACAAAGAGTATACTGAAGAGTTAAACATAAAGACCCACAATTAATTGCGAGAGAGAGAGAGAGAGAGAGAGAGAGACCCAAAACCAATTTCCGTGTGAGAGAGGGACAGCTGGGAAAGAATTCAAGAGTAACACAAAGAAAAAACAGAGGGGGACCTTCAATGGGCCAAATTTACGCTCAAAAAATGCCTCACATGTGCTGTATGTAACATGATTTGGCAGATAATTGAATGGGCAATGCAACAGTGTGAAAGTTTAAAGGGGATCAAATCTTTTTTTTCAGGGCAAAAAGGGACTCGCAGGGGTCACAAAAGTTTCTTAAAGTATAAACAGACGTACTTGAATCCTCGGTATCATCAGTCCGTACAACAAGCACTGGTGGAAGGGGAAGTTCTGCAATAAAAAAGAGACAATTTTAACAATTGAACAAAAAGAAATAATGAAATAAATACTTCTACTTCAATGAATGTATGAAAGTGCATATCAAAGGGGGAATGAAAAACTATACCATCATCAGGAAGAGTGCTTCTCATCCATTCTTCATCCACAATATCTATGAGTATACCCGGGTTTAACTCAGCCATTTGTTTTATACCCAAGGAAAATCCAAGCCAGAATTTTTGTGCAGTTCGAACTAGTATCGGTGTATCTGTAAATGAGAAGCATGAACTAACACATTAATAAAAGACATACATTGGGTAGGACAAAAGAAAGAGAACCAGTATATTAAACTACAGAGAAAAATAACTCTGCCATAACATGTTCATGATACATGAGCAATCTCCAAGACCGATGATAATATCTCAAACAAACTCAAGCTAATGACATCTAACTAAAAGCAGCAATTTCATGCCATGATGAATTACAGGGTAGGAATGCCATTGTTTTGGAAATATAAGGACGCAATAAGTGAAGGATACAGAAAAAGAAGCAACATTATACCCACGTGCCCTAGCTCCGGTGGTAATGTAGCCTAAAATAGAAGTTGTAATATTTCCCAGCACGGAAATGAATTAAAAACTAAAATTCAACACATTCTGCATTCATTTTAGAACAGCCACTCTTCTTGGCTAGAACAGCCTTCAATCACCAAAAGTGGCATCAGTATTATAAATTTAAGAAATATAACCAATTCCCATTGGCCCAGAATCCAGATTCCAAAGAAGCAAATCTCTATCATTAGATATTTCCTGTTTTATAATTATACTTGTATAGTCAAGCAAAATTAGCCTAAATGCCCTGTTGTCATTGCTTAATGCTTACTCATGTAGGACAGGCACAAAACTTATAGAAAAGACACCACTCAAAAGCGTTACACCCATATTTAAGTAGCATGAAACTTACAGAGTTATTTTTCTCTCTAGTTTATTTGTTTCATGCTACTTAAATATGGGTGTAACGCTTTTGAGTGGTGTCTTTTCTATAAGTTTTGTGCCTGTAATGCTTGCCCTTTACGTTCAAAATCTGTAATGCTAAAAAAGATTCTACTTCAAAAAGCACACTAATTCTGTTGTGCTTTCATATTGTATGGAGGTGCAATCATCAAATAAATGCTAAATTAAGAATTTCATATATCCCCCCTCCCCTTCTCTCCCCTCCCAAAACGCAGGCATTTGTCACTCTCAACAAAAGCCAAAGGGAAAGACAAAATTTGTATACTTAAGCATTTGTGTGAATGCATACAGGAGATATGGCCTTTGGATATAAATATTTAACGAAGAAATTATTACCATAGCTGCAAGAAATATCTCTGAAACACTAAATCGCCTGTTATGGAAGAAATGACACATTCAGGCTCTGTATGATACCTACGGAAAGACAAAAACTTTACCAGGAAAGACCTAACATGCAATAAAGCAATATACCCACATTCTAGCTTATGCTAGATGTCTATGGAAGCTTTAAAGATTTCAAGTCTAGTCGATTCCCGGATGCTTTCCGTCTCTCAAAATGACACTAAGTTGTTTATAAAAAATCAATTTTAGCAGAGTTACACCAAGTCTCCGCCAAAATCATTACCAGTGTGCTACATGGAAACCATGTCATAGTTTCTGTTGGTGAACTGAACAAATCAGACAAACAAACCAACTGATTAGAACAGTAACTTTCTCCAATTACCATCTGTATATCACCTCAAACAAGGAATAACATTAGGCATCATGTCATAAGGTTTGACGGGTATATCACATGATTGCCTTGATGAAATAGAAGTTAAAAATTATTGACTAGACAACAGCCCAAAACACAACCAACACGGAAGACTTGCATATACATGGATAGAGTATAGAACAAATAATTTGTCTCTATGGAAAATCCTATCATTATATGACTGGAAGTCTTAGCATCCCATAATTACTTTCGAAGCAAAACCAGGGCCCAGTATTTGAGAGACCTAATAAATAATCAAATAAAATATAAAACCAAAACCCATTTCATGAAGCAACAGCATTAACGATCCTTAACTTGAAATGCAAAGCAATCTATCTACAATTAATTGAACCCACCTAGAGTAAAATGTTCAATTAATTTACCAATCCATTTACAATTAATTGAACCCAAATAGAGTCCTTCAATTAATTTACCATTCGTCTCTCATAATGCAGAAATTCACCTCAGAGAGGGAGAGAGAGAGAGAGAGAGAGAGAGAGAGAGAGAGAGAGAGAGAATCAGAGGATACAGAGCCAGAAAACTAATAAAAGTAGCTCATTTATATGATTTTCCAGCTATCTTCGTACGGGGACCAAAAACAAAAGCGCCACTCTTGAATTTGATTATCAAGATTGGAACCGTGAGAACTATACAGTAGCTTCAGCTATCCCACAACAATTTCACATCACAGGCCCAGCACCATACAGTGATACAAAATATGGAGAGAGGTCACATATGGCACCCTCAATACAGAATTTCGCATCGACATTGAGGGTTATTATCAAAAGACTTATTTATCGTGAAACTACGGTCAAATTTTACTGGTAAAACAAAACCCAATATTTCGTTTTTGTAGCATGCACTCTGATTAAAATCAATGTGAGCAAAAAAGAAAACCAAAAATTTGATTTCTCCAACATAGAATCAGCAACCCATATAGAACATCCACCATCAATATTTTTGCATCACAGATTCACGATTAACATAACACTAATTAAAAGTACAACAATCCAAAAAATATATTTAGAGTCTAAGAAAAATGCGGCAGCCAGAAACCGAATGCATCAACCCAGAAATTTAACTTACAAACCAAAGTTAAGCATCCAGAAAACCGCCCAAACCGTAAACAAAAGAAAATCCTGAACCAAGCAAACAACAGAAAGCCCAAAATCTAATTAAACCCTTTACCAGTAATCGAAAAAATTGCGGTTGAACACAAACCCAAAATTGCACCCGAAACATGAAACCACAGAGAGAAGTGAGATGAAGAGAGAGCGTAGATAGAGAGTGAGGGAGAGCGTGAGAGCATACCCAAACTTGCAGAGAGACGACAAAGAGCAGAGAGGCCTCAGAAAAACACTCGTTCAGTGACCAAATATTTTGCTCAAAGAATCACAGAAAAGTGTTTGGGTTTTTTTTTTTCATTTTTGGTCCTGTAGTTTGTCAGTTTATCACTTTTGTCCCTATAATTTCAATTTTGTAAATTTTATCCTGTAATTTTCCATTCGGAGGAATTCAACCATTTCAGGGCATGTTTACGTATCAGTAATGGGTATGGGAGGAATGGGAATGTTCCATTCCTGACTTCCCCTGCGTTTACTTGCAATCAGGAATGAAAAAATAAGTGAGCCCTACTTCAAAATCCGTAATCACATCCCCTCAAAACTAGGTATCAGATAAAACTGGGGGAGTAGTCGATACGATTCTCATTCCTATTTTTCTCTTAGTAACTTCCAAAAATACCCTTACCACTTTACCATAATTCCAAAGCACCCCAAACCCTAAAAAAATAAAAACTCACGCCAAGAAGTTCCAAGACGCTCTAACTTCTTTGTCACGTTAGCGTTCCAGACACAACCTCCTAAGAAGCGCAGCAATGCCTTGTGCTATGTAAGTCATTATATCTATATATCTATTTATCTTCTTCTTCTTCTTCTTCTTCTATCTTCTGTCTTCTTCACGTTCATAACAAAACAAAGTACGGTCATGGATAAAGACTTTTGTGGAGATTATATATCTCTTCTTTGATAGTATGAAGATTATGTATTTAATCGTATGAAGATTATGCAAGTTATTATTATTTGATTGTTTACTAGTTACGTAGGTAAAAGATATATATTTATTGGAGTTTATTTTTTCGTTTGAAATTGGCTCTGGACAAATGTGTTATTAACATTATCATTGAACTAGGCTCTTGTGCTATTCATCTTTTTCAACATATTGATTCCTCATGTTTGCACCGCCTTACCTGGTTTTTTGTAGGATTAGTTTGGTCTCCTTAGCCAATTTAAGAATTATTTATGTGTTATGGTGAAAATGTGCAGGGTATTTTAGTAATCAAATTAATTTAGATTTTGATTCATGAAAATTAGTAAACAATAACAATGGGAATCAACCCCATTCCTTTGCTAATTCCATATGTTTAGTAAACAGCTTAATGGGAATGATTCTTCCCATACCGATTCAGTAGTTCCCCGATTCCTAAATTCTCTGATTCCTTACTTTCTCCATTACTTGATACGTAATTCTATCAAATCCCCTCCCAATTCTGTTACGTACATGCCACTCAGGTGGAGGGGTATGTTCGTCCATTCTAGCCAAATTATTGTGAAATTCCTCCCAATTCCCCAAATTTCAATCCAAAGATATAACTTTTTTAGAAACTCTAAGTCCAAAAATCACGTCGATAGTGAATAGGAAGAGCTTCATCTTGTGTTTTACCATTAAATGGTTTGATTGGACCAAAATACCCCTACATGCTAGGGGCGCGTGGTCAGAACTTAACAAAATTTGAAGAAAGTTTACAAAAATTCAAATTTGTCCTTGAATTGTGTTTCAAATGGAAAATTATAAGGATAAAATTCACAAAATTAAAACTACGGGGATCAAAGTGGTAAAACCGGTAAACTACAGAAAATCAAGAATAACGTTTTTCCTTTTTGATGTTTTTTGTGTTTCTAAAAGAGTGAGTAATGAAAGAAAAAAGAACTTTTGGAGTTGAGTATTATAATTTTGGTTTAGTTGTTGTTTTGCCCCTTGTTCTTTCACTCGAATCTAACCTTCCTCTTGCAGTCTCAACAAAACTTTGCCAATTGTGCTTTTACTCAATGTATGTGTTTGGATAAGGGAGTTTAAATGACCCAAATAGAAAATTAGAGAAACCGCCATTACAACTACATATATTATACAAAAACTCTTAGAGAGTCTATTTGGAGAATAAAAATTCTCAACTAGCCACTTGTCATTCTAATTAGCTCTTATTGTGTCATCATTTTCCCACTTAAAAATACAGCTTTTTTCCTCAAAAATGTAATGTTATAATGGGTCTATATGTCAAAACAACTATTAACATATTGACGTGACATGAACATTTTAGTAATTTGAGCAATTGAAAAAATTACATCACAAAAAGTTAAGAAGGAACTAAAATGCGCCCATCTATGCCTCACATGCCCATGGGCACCTAAATTTTCGGGGCCTTTACCGTTTGTACAATTTTATACAAATAAGAAAAAATAAGAAAAATTGTCAATTTAATAAATTAGGTGTAAATGAGTACGTGAGTGACTTTCAAACATTGATGCAGCTAATAAAGATTGCCCCAAATATGGATGTACTAAGTTACATAATTACATGGTTTGTGATATACTAAGTTACAGAATAGTATATAATATGTGTGTCTTGAAATTATTCTTATTTGGAGTTGTGGCTAGTTTAAAGCTATATATTTTCCTTTTGATAGTGAAGGTGTGCTTCGCTATGTATTTGCTTCCAAATAATTAAGTGTTGGTTGAATTAGGTATGCAACGTTAATACACAACTAAATGAAACTAGAGAAGTTTTTGCAGCTTTATATTAAGTGATGAGCACATAAATTATCATGTTTATTATCCTTAAATATATTTGTTAGTAATTGATTTTCTTACAATTTTAGTTAATTAAGGATGTTTTTCACTTATTCACTTGCTTACATACCCATTACATAATTGATGATGATTTCTTTTTTTAGGTACATCTTTCATAAGTGCAGCCATCACCAGAGAAAAATAAGCAAACTTTTGCTTGAGGTGTTGCCGCACCAAGCTTAGAAAAGAAGAAGCAATAACCAATAAATATTGAAAATAAAGTTTGGAGTGCCGCACCAAGCTTTTAAGCAAGCTAATAAATTGAACAAATGAATAAGAAAATGGGATGTAGCCAATAAAGAAGAGGAGTCTGCAACACTATAGAGGGAATTGTATAGACAAAGGCAATTGGAAGATAATAAACAAATGTATGGCTATTTGATTGTGGGCTGGCGGCAAGCAGTGAGAATTTGTTTATTCATGGCAAAATACAATTGAAGCAACAAAGAGCAGCTCCCATCCCTATAAATAGAGCATTGCTGCAGATGGAAAATCACACCAAGCCTCACAACTTGAGCTTTCCCTTCTTCCCTCCATCTTTCTATGTTTTAATTTCTGTTTTTAGTTTTATTTTATTATGGGGAACTAACTCCCTAGCTAAGGCTAGGGAGAAAGCTTTTAATATAAGTGTGTAATTTTTATTAGTTTGATCCAAACTTAAGCTTTAATGTGATTTTGTAGTTTTTGTTCAAATGGAATTTGTAGTTTTCTTTTTAATTAATTGATGAATGTTTGATAATCTATTTCATGGGTTCAATCATGTTTTTCCCATTGTGTAGTAAAAACTTTCATGCTTTTAAAAGAGAAGAGAATTACTAAAGATTAATAGAATTTTGATGAAGTTTATTTTTTGATAGTTTGTTGCCAATGGTACAAGTTATGCTTAGAATACTTCTAAAGGAAATTAAAAAGAGCTTTAATTATTTTGAACAACTACAATAGAAAATATTTTGTGGATCAAATTAATAAGAGTTGCATGCTTATGTTAAAAGTGGAACCCCAATGCCTTAGTATTTTAATCAATTAAATTTTCTCTAAATCAAATCTTGCATAAATCTACCTCTCAATCATAATTGTTCTTTTTCATCTCTGTTATTATCTTTACACCGCTCTCTGTGGATACGACACTCGAACTTCCGAGCTACACTGCTATACGACATCTCCCTTGGGTTTTGCAAAGTGGTGCGAACATTAAGCTTTCCAGTTTTACTTAGATACAAGTCTTCTTTAAGTATTAGTTTCATACATATTGCAATACCTACAACCTCTGCAGTGGGGTAAGAGGCTTCCATAGCAATGCCACATAGGCCTTCCTGAGCATCAACAAATCTTTGCATTCTTATGTATCCTTCTTCACCCTATTCCGTGCCCCATGAGTTTTTCACCAACCAATACTTAGTTGTTGAGAATTGAGCACGAAACTTAACTCACCCTCCCCTAATGATCTTGTTGTTGATGGACTTTGTGACACACACAAAGTGGATGAATCACACACACACACACACTTGAGAAACCAACCAAGCACAAAATGACACAAGTATTTTAGAGGTTCAGCAAATGCCTACATCCTCTTGGTGATCCCCCCTTAGGTGTCTAGACACTCAAGACTACAACTCAGCTCTAACTTGAACTGATTGCTCTCTCTCACGTTCTCCCTTGGTGAGATAACCTCCCTTTGCACACAATAGCTCCCAGCTACTTGACAACTTTGAGATTAACCACCTTATGCACTTAACAACTTATGTTCTCTTGCTTCATCTTCCCTCTTATATAAGCCTTCGGACTCCAAGATAAGGTATCATTAAGTTCTGCACGTTCTAGCTTTAGTTATCCAACTTTAGACACCTGTTATGACAGCTCACAAAGCAAGTGATCAATGGTTGCTAGCTGCCATCAATCTCTTGAACCAAGAGAGAATTCACTCATTGAAGCAAGTTATCAATTTGCCAAAGTGTTCTCCCCACCTTTCCACCTGCTTGCCACCTCTTATTATCTCAGAAGTGATCAGAAAAATCCTTGCAAGTCGATAGAAAGTGGTAGCACACCAAAGAGGACTTGAAAACGCGTAGGAAAAAAAACAGCACAGCACGCGCGATCGGTCGCGGATACCTTGCGACCGGTCGCTGAGACCTTTTGGATACCAAACGACCGGTTGCAGACCCCTTGCGACCGGTCGCTTCCAGCGAAATTTCCAGATTTCGAATCTGTGAAAAACGACCGGTCGCCCAAACCTTGCGACCGGTCGCTCACTCCTTCACTTGTATACTAAATGTGAGCCATTTTTACAACAATCTCCACCTTGGCGAAACATTTTAATCACCCCGTGAACCATTGTTGACCTCTAGAACCTCTTCAACCTTTTAGAAATCATTCTAGTAATTTCCAAGAACTCCACCATGGCAATACACCTTTTGCCTCAATGCACCTTTGGTGGAAGGTGCTTCACCAAGCCTAGACTTGAATAACCTTGACCTCTTTTGCAGAAAAGAGATCCCCCATGCCAAATTCGTTGCTCCTTGTCTTCTTGGAACCTTGAATCATGGACTTCCTTTGATATGCTAAACACATACCAAACCTTTGTTCACTAAATCCCCTCTTAGCACTCCTTGCTCTTGGATTTAAGAACACCTTTCTTTTCATCTATGCACCTCTCCAACTTTCCCGCTTCATGCTCCCTTTAGCACTCCGAAATGTGGTTGGAACTTCTTGGTCCATCCATCCAAAACCTAGGGATGGTTTGATGGATTCATTGGGCCCGGACCTTGCACTTGATGATGGCTCCACCTCAAGTAGAACCCCTTTGTGAGTTTGTTGTTGTTGCCCTCCTTCTTCAGCCCTTGTGTCAAGCTCCACCTTAAATGGAGACTCCTCCATGACCACCTTGGCAAGAAGTTTCCTTTCAACAACATCCTCCTCCTCATCCCTTGTCTTGACTTCACTTTCTGCACCTTTGAAATCAAGCACCCTTGATGATGAACTTGCATGCAAAAAGAACTTGCTATGACTTCCTTTCCTCGTATGTGTCAAACATCAACTTATTTGCACACACATGATATGAGCACCCGGAATCACAAAATCCAACTTGAAGCAGAACTTGAACTCTTACTCGAAGAACTTGCCAAGACTTCCCCGTTACTTTCCTCCGTAACCGTCAAGAGTTCATCATATGTGTCCTCATCACACACGTTGACTGAACCTTTGGCTTTGTTCATCTTGTTCAGCTTCTCCTTCCATACCTGGACAATCTCGCCTCCAATGATCCGTAGATCCACACTCGAAGCACCCTTCATTGTCCTTGGACTTAGCATTCCTTCCGTTCCTACCCTTGCCTCCACGCTTGCTTGAACGACTCCCTGCGATCAATCCAGCATCTTGAGAGTTCTCCTCCGAACGTTAGAGACATCCTGTGGTGCGTCATCACATCTTGCACCACGTCCTCAAACTTCAAAGTAGTCTTCCCGAACATAAGCGTCATTCGGAAATGCTTATAAGACAGAGGCAAGGATGTAAGAAACATGAGTGCCTTATCCTCCATATTATACAACACTTCCATTCTTTGCAAGTCAGCAACACATCTATTGAAGCTACTCAAATGCTCCATTAGATTACCTTCCTCCTCCATCCGAAGATTTAGGAGTTCTTCCTTGAGGAAGAGCTTGTTGGACAATGACTTCCCTGCAAACATCTCTTCGAGCTTCTCCCATGTTTGCTGCGCTGTGTCCTTCAACACGTTGATGAGCACATCATCTGTGAGATAGTTTTCGATGGCTCCTCTAGCCAACTCGTCTAGCACACCCCACTCCGCATCTGTCATGGCTGCCGGCTTCTTCTCCTTGCCTTCCAAGACAACATAGAGATTTTGTTGTGTAATGGCTGACTTCATCCTTCTTTGCCACAAGGTGAAGTTCTCCTTCCCTGTGAAGGGCTTTAACTCCACCTTCATGCTGACAGATTGTGGCAGCCTCTGCATAGAGCTACTTCCAACTTCAGCTTCCTTGTCACCTGCCATCTTCAACACACTAGCACTTGCTTGCTGCTCCAACACAGCTCTGATACCACTTGTTGAGAATTGAGCACGAAACTTAACTCACCCTCCCCTAATGATCTTGTTGTTGATGGACTTTGTGACACACACAAAGTGGATGAATCACACACACACACACTTGAGAAACCAACCAAGCACAAAATGACACAAGTATTTTAGAGGTTCAGCAAATGCCTACATCCTCTTGGTGATCCCCTTGAGAAATTCACTTCATGAAAGAATAAGTTACAACTTTGGTTTTACACAGAAAACCCCCTTAGAACTCTATTCTCTCCCCGCAGATACCTTGCGACCGGTCGCTTCCAGCGAAATTTCCAGATTTCGAATATGTGAAAAACGACCGGTCGCCCAAACCTTGCGACCGGTCGCTCACTCCTTCACTTGTATACTAAATGTGAGCCATTTTTACAACAATTAGTCCCATCATCACTGACTCCATAACCAACAGCCGTAACACCATGGTCTAGGCTCGTTCCACAAGTTCCTGTAAAGACACCACTTGAATAGAATTGGAAGTCAGAACCACTAGCGTCAATGGCAACAGAAACAGGTTGATGAGCGACGGCGTTAAGAAGGGCATTTTCATCGTTTGCAGGAACATCTTCGTGGCCAGTTATCTTGGCTGCAATGTTAGCTTCCTTCTTGTTGTTGCATGTACCATCAACACCGTTGTAGGGGTAGTTAGCTTCCGTGCTAAGCCCATGATTTTGTTGGATGAACTGAAAGGCATCATCCATTAAACCACCCTCACAACCTTGGTCTACACCTTTAGTATCGCAATCAACAAGCTCTTGCTCAGACAAAGAGACTAGTTTACCAGTTGTAAGTTGTGTAATTCCTTCTGTAGCTGCCACTGCTGAAAATGCCCAACAACATCCTGTATTTTAATTGCACATAAAACCAGTTAGAATAACAGAAAAAAATAATAAATTCCAAAAGGAGAACATGTAGTAGTGTTTCTCTAATTTACCACATTGGCCTTGGTCCTTGATGGGTGTTACAGCTCCTTTCTTTCTCCAATCCATCGTAGCTGGCACTGATGTCGTAACGTTTTCATACTTGAAGGAAGTTGTTTTTGTGGAACATTCATGCCCCTTGAATCTATTTCTTGAGGCTATGAATTCTTCATTTGTAAGGTCTGTAAATTGATTGACTCTTAATTTGTAAGGTTTGCTTGCATCGGCGTTGGAAGATTCTATATATGCAACATTTTCCTTAAATATCTTGAAACGCTTTTCCTTCTCTTCATTGTCGGTATATACACGCTCATAACGAGCTATCCACTGTTCGTGTCTCCCATGCATGGATGCATCTTGAAGACTACGAGAAGTGGCTTCAGAAGACCATGCACCCAACATGATGATTAACGCCAAACAAGTACATAATTTGCACAGCTGCAGGTTAATGGACTCCATGGTGGCAAGTGGAAGCAAGTAGAATTTGATAAAGAAAAGGAATTAAAGAGTAGGTATATGGAAATGGGAGACTCCTCCGCAGTTTATGTAGAGTGTTTCTTTGCCATCTCCGTGCCCCAAAAAATGCTCTGCCATTAATCTTCGCGACCCCAAAAATGTTCTGACATGGACCTATAGCTTATAATATAAATATGACCATTGGTATAATTCATTGATGTGTGACGACAAGTTATTGGTCACAAAGGGCCCTACTATTTTCCATCGTCCTTTTGTGCATGGTGTTCACAGTGGGCCCTACTATTTACCAGTTGGATCCTAAACTAAGGAGGACCATTTGGGGACCAATACACGTACCAGAACTTGCTTGTTGTTTTTTCGTAATTTTGATAATTAAATGCCGAATTTATGATTTAATGTTTTTTTAAGTCCGATATTAGTTGGGTGGTGCATGATTGTAGAATACTTCTGTCACAGTTACAAGGCTGTTCTCTTGCTTTTGTAGGTCGGGATAGGGGAAGGCCAATTTAGCAGTCCATAGACTAGTTCGTTTCGCTTTGTTTTTCATTAGAGTATCTTTATGATACGAGAACTCTCTTAATATCATACAAGATGTTTTCGTTGAAAAGAACTTATAATTTTTATTTGCTTCAATAAAGTCGTTTCCTTACATTTTCTTATGTTCAAAGTGGTTTTCAATTGCTTTATAGTCTATATATGAAAGTATTAGACACAATAATCACATGTTTATCTTGCAGAAAGCTGTTTGATTAAATGTAAAATGTTTATCTAGTATTGCAGATAAGCTGTTTGATTAAATGTCACTGTAGAAACCATTTCCATTTCCATTTTTATTTCCATTTTTATTTCCATCAAGTGTTCACGAAAATACAGCTTTATCTCAATGCTCAATCATATGAAGTCAGTCCAGATGAATGACTTTAATGGTCTAACTACTAATACTGAAAATAGACACTTCTAATCCGGTGACGCTTACCCAGCAAATCCTTGTCTCGTGCACTCAGGATTTCAGATTTGGTTTCCTTCAACTTCAACTTCAAGTCTGTGGCTGTGGGAAACTTGTTCTTAATACGAATCTTCAATGCATCTGCAGGCAAAGGATCAGAAGATGCTACTGCTTCAGAATCAGTACCAGAGAAGTAGCAATTTGGCTTTCTTGATTTATTTAACTCTGGAGCTTCTTCCACTTCTTTATGTCTATTATTCTCTCCATATCTGCACCATGCACCAGTTATCTTGAGAACCATATTTGATTTCCTTTTGGTTCCTCGAAGCAGTTCCCAAGATTGCCCTTTTGCTCCTCCCAAGTAATTGTTATTCTCCTTCTTGGATTCTTTCAGCTTTCTCTGTTTCTCCAACTTCAGATTCAGAGCCTCTTCTTCCTCTTCTTTCCGCACATTTGCTTGATTCTTCATCAACCCATCTTGGTTACTTGGCACAGAAACAAACACTGCATCCTTGGATTTCTGCAACTTCTGAAACTTGAGCAAAGATTGATCCCCAATTCTCAGCTCCTCAAGCTCTGCCCTTGCAAATGGGTTTTCAAGAAGCATTATCTCACTCCCCTTCTCATCATCAATTGGGGTAGCTTCTTTCATTTCCATGGTCGCCTTTAGAACAATCTTTCTAGGCTATCTTCTAATTTCGTCTTCTCTTTTTAGCTTTCTTCAAAACTGAAATGTAATGCCATGCTCCCTGTGCTAACAGAATTGAGATTCTTCATAACTGCTTTCTGTGCTATATGGATTAGATAGAGAAGAGTTTTGGAGGGAAAAAACCAACCGATCGAAACAGGTTCTGGGCTTTTATGGACCAATCACACCACTAGTGGGCTTTTATAATTTTATTGTACTGATCAAAATTGAACTTAATAAATGTAATCACTTTGCTAGATTTTCTATTGACCTCATTTGGAATCTTGTTACACAAATGTACAAGTTTAAGTTTCCAAAGTATATGGGGATTGAGCACTTAGGCATTATCGACAGTGAGAGAACTCAACCCCACACAAATCAGGAATTTTTCAACGGATGGGCTAGCTAAAGTTATTAGCTTAAAATATAATACTCTTTTTTTTTCACTTACAATTTCTATAGTGTTTCTAGAAATAAAAGTATACATTAAATCATATCAACCATGCTAATTAATTGTAAAGGGTGATATGATGGCCGTTAACATGACTATTGACGACAAGCTAAGGAAACATTGGGAGAAAATAGTTAAAGGTAGATAGTTCAGGTCATGAGTATTTATTAAAGGATTATGTTTCTTAACTAAGCAAACAAATTAAATATAAGATGATTGTACGTAGACCTACAAAGTTGTATGGATAATGAGTTACTAGGCTACATTTAGGTGAACTAATAAGTTTTTATGGAGTGAATTATATTAAAATACATATAGTATTTTTAATTTTTTTAAAGGCTACCTGGGTTATAGCCCATGGTAATCTTGTTGCTAGTTCCGCTAGTGCCTACGAGCCAGTGGTTGTGTTGTGTGTGTGTGGATCAAGTGAAAGATTTCTCAGAGTTGGTAAAACGATTTTTAGAAAACTTACCTATAAATTGTCATTACATTCAAAGATGTATCGCAACTTTGCTTAAGAACGTCATACATGTAGAGATGTATCGAAGTCCTCTTTCTGTTTTTCAGTTTCTCAGTTTCGTGCTCTTGTTTCACAGTTTCACAATTGTGTTTCTTATTTCGTGCTCTTGTTTCACAGTTTCGTAAGCGACTCACCAATTCTTTATTTTTGATATCTCCTAAGTCCTTATTTGGGTAGCCTAAGATCTAAAAGTTTTAATTTCGCATGCATGTTCTTCACAATATTTATGTTGCTTGTGTTTGTCGATGTTCAAATGTCATCTATTTGGTCCCTCTCAATTATGTTAGTAGGATGGGGTTTGTTCTGCGCATTTCTTTGTATTTTTACTGTTTGTTTTGTTGTGGCCTCCTTTCCCGGATCCTCCCCTTCTGTTGCATGTTTTTTTCCCATACAAGCCTTGGCAGTTTCAAGTAGGGAGCAGTTATTGGCGGTTCATTTGATCCCTCGCATACCAAAAAAACTTCCGTGGCACAGGGATGCCAGGGTCAGTAAGACACCTCATTATCCCACCCCAATCATATGATGCCAGCTGTCTATTATTTTGACTTCTCTATTTCCTCTCCACTCTCTCCTCCTTTATCTCTTTCCTTCTGTATTTTCTCTCTCGCCTGCAAGTGCTGCTACAACCCTCTTTTTTTCATTTTTTTTTTCTGGTCTTAACCTTCAGTCAGTCCTTCCACCTTTCAATCTCTGTGTTAATTAGTCTCTCATCCAAATCAGAGTTGATAAACTGTTATCTAATTTCAGTGGCTGGTAAATTTTCAAGCAATTGAGATTGGGGAACACAAATGAAACTAAGCCCAATGAATCATTACCCATCAAAATGCACAAGAAAAAAGAGTTAAGAAATCTGAGAATGAGAACTATGATTTAGGGGGAAAAGCTACATGAGTTACACGGTTTAATAGGGAAGACAGTGTTTATTTATTTATTAAAGCATGGTTTTTTTTTTCTAAGAAGCACAAACATGGATACGGATACGGCGATACGATATACGACACACGACACCACTACAAAAAAAAAGTGTCATTACCAACCAACATTTTCTGAGGGCTCCGAAATTCCCTCGGTACAAGTGTTTTTTCCAACCCAAAAATGTTGTCCGTGGGAAATATGTCACGGGCCTAAAATTTATTTCCGACAAAGGAAATACCCTCGGAAAAAGTCTCTATTGTCATCGGAAATGTAATTTATTTGACGGGAAGACTTAGCGCCAACTTTATTGACGACCAAAAGTACGTTTGTCGGAGAAATGATGATTTTTGAGGGGTTTCTTCTTTCGTCTGAATTGTTTGACTATTTCCGAGGGGCTTCTCCTTTCGTCTAAATTGTTTGACTATTTTAGAGGAAAAATATGTCCTCTCAGAAAACGTTTGAAGGTCAATTTCTGATTAGAATAAGTAAAAAATATACAATCAATACTTATCCCATTAAATTGAGTAATCTTACAAGTTAAAAGTTCCAAAGCTCATTAACATTCCCCACAGTGGCTATCATTTATTTTAGAAATAGAATACAAACAAAATTAAAAATGAAAAACTCATCATAATTGTATATAACCAAAAATAATAATTAAAGAATTTGATTGTTAATAGCCAATCACACTCCAAAATAAATAACTAAAAATAACAAATCCAAAAAAATAAACAATCACAATTACATGAGAACTCATCCCACAATCGTAAGCTAAATTGCATCCATTCTTCAATCAATTTCATTGTCTTCAACATCATTTTGGATGGCATGCATGCTTCGAACTTTAAGTCTCTGCTTCTTGGTATAGCTCACTCTCATCGTCATTCATCTCATAAACGTTTCTTGGATTTGTTTCCACTACAAAACTCCAAATCTTATTTTTAACCCCTTTCACATAAAAAAAAAACTTGGGTTGCTTGGCTTATTAGTGTGAATGGCTCTTGAGTATTTAGCTTGCGTGTTGTATTAACAGTGATTATTTCATAACGATCTATCTTGTAACCTGTTCCTTTTCGTATTGTGTCATACCAATCACAATTGAACAATACAACTCTATTTCCTTCTGTGTAACGGAGCTCAATAATATCTACTAAGATTCCATACCAAGGCACATTGTCAATCTGATTCTCTCCCTTAACCATAACTCCACTATCTTTTGTTTTTTTATTCTCATCACACTGCAATGTATGAAACCTAAAACCACTAATATAATAACCAGGATAATAAGTTACTCGTTTTCAGGTCCTCGGGCCAAAGAAAGCATTTGCTTACTAACTTTACCATCATTGTATAGTTCTGTGACCTGCATAGAAGGGAAAAAATAGTTTTAACTAAACATATATAACAATCAATAGTTTTTCCAATACAATATTATCCATACCCTTTTAGAAATCCAATTTGAAAATTGAAGCCTATGTGACTCCTCCACATTATCAACACTAGACCGGATTAGGATGTTCTTATGTTCTTTGCATACATAACAAATAATTATACTCAAATTATTACAGTTACATATTAGATCTAAATAAATAGTAACATATTAAATACACAAAGTATCTATAGTGTTGAAGATTTGTTACTGGACAAATGGAAAAACTTCATCACAATTGTGCAAGACATAATGAGTGGCAGCCTTATGAAATTCAATGCTTATCTCTCTAAGTACACATTCCCAAAAGCTCAACCAAGTGTTGAGAAAATAGATAACTGAGATGTATCATATGACGGTTGACCTCCATTGTCATTTCTATCTCTTTTACTAAACTTAGTTTCAACTCAATGCAAATAGCAAGAGAAAAATATTAAATACTCATCTCCCAAGACACCTTCGGCAATAGACCCTTCTGGATGAGCCTTATTACGAACATAAGTCTTTAGCTTATGTCCTAATTCCAAAATATTAAACACTCATGAGTTTTCATACCTGAAATATTACGTTCTGAAGCATTCACACGTCGAGATAAATTTCCAGGAGTACCCATCTGGAACTTTCAACTCTATTAACCATTGACATAAAGCTTTGTTATCATCATTTGACAATGTATAATCGCCTAGGATAAAATAGAGCTTACCATCATCTACTTCTTCTGGATGATACCTCTGTCTTATACCCATTTCTTGAAGATCAAGACGAGCATTTAAAGAATCTTTTGTTTTACCATCGATGCTCATCATTGTGCCAATCACGTTCTCAAATACATTTTTCTCAATGTGCATAACATCTAAATTGTGACGCACCAAAAGTGTTTTCCAGTAAGGCAATTGGAAAAATATTGAATGTTTTTTCCAATTATGATCTTTTCCAAACCCAGGTATTATATGCTTTTTCCCATCCTTGCCATGTGTTATTTCTCTTAATTCACCGAGTTCATTTATCACATCATCACCATATGGTCTCTTGGGTGCAAGCCTCCTTTCCCTTGTATTTTCAAATTGGCTTCGTTGATTACGCCATATGTGGTCTGATGGTAAAAATCGTCTATGACCCAAGAAACATGTTTTAGACCCATGAGATAACCGACGATGTGAAGTATCAGATGCACAATATGGGCATGCCAATTTGCCAGACGTACTCCAACCTAACATGTATGCATATGCTGGATAATCATTGATAGTCCAAAGAAGTGCAACTCTCATCTGAAAATTCTGCTTTGCATAGGTATCATACGTTTCAACACCAATTTCCCATAATATTCGCAACTCGTCTATCAACGGCCTCATGTATACATCAATGTCATGGCATGGACCCTTGGGTCCAGGAATAACTAAAGTCATGAAAACATAAGGCTCCTTCATACACATCAACGGAGGAAAGTTATATGGGTATATGAGAACCAGCCAAATACTATAATGCTGATTCATGTTCCCAAAAGGGTTAAATCCATCTATTGCCAAACCAAGTCTTACATTTCAAGGTTCCATACCAAATGACTCATGAATTTGATCGAACGATTTCCAAGCCTCAGAATCGGCCAGATGCCTCAACACTCCATCTTTTACACGATCCTCAAAATGCTACCTCATATCTATAGTTGTCTTGGATGACATGAATAACCTTTGAAGTCTTGGTGTGAGTGGAAAATATCTAAGCACCTTCAATGGAACCCTTTTTCCTTTCTTTTGCTACCCTTTCCTTGTCTCTTCCATCTCGAAAGCTTACATGTAGGACACTGCATTGCATTTGCATGCTCCTTATAATAAATGATGCAACCATTATTGCATGCATCTATTTTATCATAATGAAGACCCAAATATGAAATACTTTTCTTTGTACCGTTGGTGGTTGTAGGTACGGGATATACCGTATGGATTTACTGTATGATCGCTTTAATGGAACAGGATATACACACACATGCTCATAAGAAGAGTTGAGGGCTGCATTCGAACTACATATTAAATTGCGATATTCCGATTGGATGTCCAAATTGAGAAATAGCATTTTTAAGAAGTACAAGACTACTGGTGATAGATACACTCACTGCCCATTAGGGATATCTCAAGATGTTTGGTCTAAACTGGTTGACCATTGGTTGCAGGCGGCATGGCAGGTAAAAACTCAATTTAAAATAATATTGTTATGATTGGCTAATGTATGCTTTGGTTTGTTTGTAGATGCCTTATATGGATTCACTAAGTTGATATTAGGTTATGATGATTTACTTTTTTTCATGTAGGATAAAAGTAAAAGAAACAAGTCTAATAGGGCGAAATCCACAATTGTGCATACCACAGGTTTTGTTCCAATGGAAAAGTATAGAAAAGATGAGGTAAAAATATCCATTTGGTTGTTGCTTTGTTAATTGTTCCTTTTGTGGTTATATCTAAATTTGGTCCTAACAAACTTTATTGTTTAAATCTCAATAGCTTGATCGAACTGGAATTGAACCTAGTCCAATTGATTGTTTCAAAAAGTTCCATGTAAGTAAGCCTAAGAATGGAGGAGAAGAAAGTTGGCCAAGTGAAAAGGCTAAAGAACTTTTTGTACGTTGCCCCCACTTTGTTTATCATTTTCTTGTTTTTGATTACATGACATTTTTTTATATCCATGTTTACATCTCTAATATTTCTTTGAAGGAAAAAATGGAGAATAAAAAGGTTACTGCAACGGAGGAAGCAAATGAAGTAAATGATTGGGATATATACAAGGAGGTTATTGGTGGGCCAAGTCACGGTCGTATCCTTGGTTTAGGTGGTGGCTATAGTACAAAAGATGTGTATCCCTCAGATGACCAAGGTTGTAATACACGTATATGCTTAGAACGTGAAGAAGAGCATGAGAAATTAAATGAGGAAGTGAAGGACTTGAGAAATGTGGTGTATGAATTGAAAGATCTGGTTCAAAGTGTGAAGGAAAACAACTCAAATACTTCTGCACGCTCAAGACAATCTGCTTCAATGATGAACTCTTTTCTTCTCTTTTCAATATTTTGCTCACTATTAAATATTGTATTTGTTATTTTCATTCTCAATTGACTTATTATGTCTTATTAATTGCTATATTTTATTCGACAGAACAATGAAGAAAGTTGTTCAGATGCTCACCTCGAAGACGAGTAGTGCAACATCATTTTTATTTTGCTACAATATGTATTTTGAATTTCAAGGTTTTGATATATTTGCAGATTGCTTATATGTTTTAAGGATGATGGGGATTGTTTATGTTTTAACTATCTTTATAATTTTAATTGAATGCTTAAAATTTTAGTACAATATGGTGTCATGTGATATTTTTTGTTACCAATTAAATATGGATAATTAGAAGCCTATTTCTAGAAAATATTGTAATTCAAATGTATTTTTATTAAATTTTTTATATAAAATAATTACATTTTTCGACCGCATTTCCCTCTCGGTAATGTATATTTCCAACAAACTCTTGATCATCGGAAATACTTTCCAATAATAATTGCCTATTTCTGACAACATTCCCCATGACATAATCGGATCGGAATTACATTTCTGTTGGATAATTTGGTTTATGGATGCTACTTTTCCTGCAAAACATCATATGAAATAATTATTAGAAAATTGTAATTTACATTGATATAGTAGATTAAATAAAATTAATGAAATTACAGCAAGATACTTATCTTTTGGGATGTAGAAGATCGTTCTCCCTGATACTTGAGTAGAATAATACTTTTAGGTTGAGGCGTGTCATTCACTGTCCTTAAGAGTAGATTTCGCCCTCGGAGACAATGTCTCGGTGTTGCAAGGTTGTATGGCGCCATACGCCCTTTTTGTGCACTTCAAACGGCTGAAATCATGATCTCATATCCAAGTTGTCACTTAATCTTCTCGATTCTCAATAGGAACCTCTTTAAGACAATAAGAAGTCTCCACCAAAATTTTATACCCAGACCATCACAACTCGCACCCAATTTTATCATGTCAAAATGAAGATAAAATGAATTAGTCCTGATAATGATACATCAACATATATATTCCTTTATAAATGAATTGTGATCGTATAAGCAAACTTCACACATATATCAACATGTTTGTCATTAGTACTCATTTACTAATTACTGACTATAATAACATTTTCAAATATTTCAATACATAACACATTCCTTCTATGTTTCTAACATAGGCCACCAAAAAATAATTTACTAAAGCAAAAGGATTACAAGACAACAACCCCCACAGGTTAATGAAATTCTCAAACCCCCACAAATTAGGGAAAGTCTCAAAATATCTCAATTCAAAGTCATCTTAATAAACATTGTAAATATGACAGTGAAACCACCGAATGCCTCACATAAATAAAAATTACATTATTCACGTACCTGATAGGGTATTCATACAAGTATAAAACTTAAATACTTATGGCATATTAAGTTGAAAGTTTCCCTAAAGAATTTAACGGTCCATGCTAATACACTAAACTTGAAAATAGTATTGCTTTATCCTATAGAAAGAAGCCTTCTATAAAAGTATTACAATGGTCATCACAAGTGTATCACCCTTCGTTCTCTCAACATTATTTATAACTCCGCAAAACATATAGTCCCCCAAATTATTCATACACTAACTTCAAAAGAGAACTTGTGTTTTATAGTCGATATAAAATTTCAATTTCAAAAACTCAAATAAAGCTAATGGCTACATGTATATATAAATCCAATGCTTAAAATCACATAATTCAAGTCAATGAAAATGAAACAATATGTAAGATTCGACTGACTGGTCATGCTACATTGCAATTTTAGGGTAGCAAAGGTAGGGACCCTTACCTTGACGTTCATAACAAGTATGGGTATTGCCAATTGCAACATACCAAAGCTGGACCACTAGCTTATGAGTTTAGGTAGACAATTTTGTCTTGTGTCCTCCGATACCCGAATGAGACTTAGTTACACCCTCTGTATGAATGATCAGAGATTGGTCAATAATTTGAGTAGCATCCAAAATCTACTCTTAGATTGTTGGATAATTTGGTTTATGGATGCTACTTTTCCTGCAAAACATCATATGAAATAATTATTAGAAAATTGTAATTTACATTGATATAGTAGATTAAATAAAATTAATGAAATTACAGCAAGATATTTATCTTTTGGGATGTAGAAGATCGTTCTCCCTGATACTTGAGTAGAATAATACTTTTAGGTTGAGGCGTGTCATTCATTGTCCATAAGAGTAGATTTCGCCCTCAGAGACAATGTCTCGGTGTAGCAAGGTTGTATGGCGCCCTACCCTCCAGGATACAACAACCTATGACCCTTATAAGCGTACACTCGCAATACTTGGGTCGGATAAACAACTTGAATCTTTCCCAAGATAAAAGAAAACAAATTGGAACACAAACTCAAGAATGTGGAGGAGAAAATAATGAAGAAATGTGTCTATCTAATTTCTCTTCTTTCCAGCTATTCTCAAAGAGTGTTTATAGGAGCTAAGGCATTAAAAGAAATAGTAATAAAGCAACATAATTGTCTGCCCGTTTTCACAAACTTAATAGCTATAATGTCACCAAATTAATGGCAAAACAAAGTAGTAATTGCAAAATAGAAATTGGTCAACCAAAACTGATGCAAATGAATTTTGAATTCAAATCTTTAAATGCCAAAGGCATTGAAAAACAATTAAGTTTGTATGAAATTGCCACACCAAAGCTTTTAGAATAAAGCTGCATAAAGACCATTAAAACAAATCAATAATTATCCCAATTGAAGACTAAAATTGTTCCAACCATAACTAACGCAAATAAGCTTTTGAAATCCAAATTAATATATACAATCAAATCATAACACTCAATTCATATAATAAATTTACAAAATAAATTCAGTTTAAACTTGTCATTAAACCACACAAAATATGGAAACATAAAATAAATAATAAAATAAATTTTGTATTTTGAAATACTCACAAAAAGTCCAACATTTCCGACCACTTGTTCGTCGAAAATATTTATCGACAAGATTAATCTATTTGCGACAAACTTTGTGACGACTAAATGTGGTTGGAAATATATATTTCCGACATAACTTTTCAATCGGAAATATTTTGTTATACTCATTTCCGACGAGATATTACATATTTTCCACAAACTCTTTTTGTCGATAATGATAATTGTGACGAAATCTAGTTCTCGCAAATAATATATCATTGTTGGAAAAAATATTTCCGACGACACTCTTTGGTCGCAAATATGAATTCACAAAACCAATAAATCTTGATTAAAAAAAACTCTTTCCAATAATTTTATACGTAACTGCTACCACATGTACGGGTCGGAAATAAATATACATGGTCATTTTAAAAATTCATTTCCGATAGAAATTTAAGCAATAGCTACGAAACATGGGCGTTAGAAATACATTATTTCCAATAGAATGGTTAGGTGAATTAAGTGTTGTAAGTTGGTGAAGTGAGTGTGGTTAGTGAACTCTATTGTATAATTCAGATTTTCACTTCCCCTAGGCCTATAAATAGGGAAGTTCTCTAAGCTTGTAAACACACCCCAAGGGGGGGGGGGGAGCTCTCAAACACTTCTCTAGAGCTCCCTTCCCTTCTCTCCCTCAAATTCTCTTAGTTTCCCTTTGTAGTTCTCAATTGTTGTAATAAGATCATTCTACTAAATTTTCTTTTTATTAAATCTCAAAACACTTCCCAAACACTTCTCCCTTCTCTTCTTCTAAACTCTCCAAACACTTCTCCCATTCCTTCATCAAATTCTCCAAGTTCTCAAACACATCTCTCTTCTCTTCCAAAATTCTCAAAGTCCTCAAACACTTTCTCTTCCAAAATCCACAAAGTTCCCAAACACCACTTTCCTTACTCTTCCAAAATTCTCCAAATCTCTCAAACACTTCTCCCCTCTCTAAAGCTTTCAAACACTTTCCTTCCTTCCTCAAATTCTCTCTTTAATGTTCTCTTAGTTGTAATTTATTTTTCTTGTAATGTACATTCTTTCTTAAGTATTCAAGTTTAATTAGTTTCCAAGTTTCAATTATGATTTTTGTTCTTATTCATTATGCTTATAAGTTAATATGCTAGTTTGAATGATTGATCACCATTAAGGCTTGCATGTTAGCTATCTTAGTTTGAATTAAAAGTAGACACCATGCTTTAATTCGAATTGAACTATGAATAGGAAGAGTATGTATGGAAATTCAACAATAATTAGGATTAGATGCATACTTGGTTGTTTAAAATGTTCTTCTAGGCTTAATGGATTCCTAATGCTTAGGTTAGACAACAAATAAATCAAATTAGGAATACAAGGTTAGGACCAGACACCATGGCTTAATCGTAGCTAGAATCAATCCATTAATCTAAATTGAACTTGGGAACTTATTTGCTTGAGTTACTTATTTTCTTTCTTCCTTGTTTTATGTTATTTTGTTTTTGTTTCTGTTTTGTGTAGGAAAACTGAATTGGATCATTCAATCACCAATCCCTGTGGAATCGACCTCGCACTTACATATGCTAAACTACCAACGGCTTGAGGATGCAGCTGAATCCATTTTGATGCAGCTGATATCTACGCAACATTAGTCCATCGCTCCACTAAAATGTGATACACTGCATCAAAAAAGTCGCTTTGTTCATGCAGTTGCTTATGTTCTTTCCTATAGATAGCTGCCTTTACCTTCTCTATCATGGTATCCCACTACTCATAAACCAAGTGAAGAGAAGGTAACTATGTCAGCCATTCTAATCATCTCATATATAGAAGTTGTAAAGGAAAGTATATAATCAATATTATCCCAAAAGTATTCATCCAATATCTTTTCCTTCACTGCTCTTGCTTTTCCAACATCATCCTCTTTATATGAAGACCAGTTTGGACTAATCACCATTTGTTGTAGACCTTCCTTTACTTTCTTATGTCTTCTAATCATCACAAGTGTAGAGGCAAATCTTGTTTCAGTAATGGAGTGCAGCTTCAATTTGCAATGGTCCTTATACATAACCAATCTCATATTATGGTTCACAATAAATTTTTTTTTTATAAACCTAACATCATCAGCAATGTCTGAAATCCAACTACATTAATCATTTGGTTTTGATGAACATATGCTCTTCAAAGCAAGATTGAGTGTGTGAACCACACATGGTGTCCAAAAGATATTGAGATATCTAGTCTCAACAAGTAATCCAACAGCTCTACAACCTGGCGCATTGTCAGTGATTACCTGAACCACATTTTGATAACCAATTTCCTTAATGGAGTCGATAAGAAATTTGGCAATACAATGTTTGTCCATGTACTCTCCGTCACAATTAATTCCCTTCAAGAACATAGACCCGCTCCCACAAGTTGCCATAATGTTAATAAGTGGTCTTCTTTGCGAATCTGTCCACCCATCACTACACACACTTACACCTTTAATGCTCCATGTACCCTTGATTGGTTGTAAACACCGCTCAATGTGGGCCTTCTCTTGTTGCAAAAGAGTAGTTCTTAGTATATTGTAACCTGGTGGAACATATCCTGGAAGCATAGAAGCACGAACATAGGAGTTTCGATAATGTGGATTCCTTGCGTGGTGGAAAGACAATCCACCTGTATAAAACATCCTTGCAACTTTAGCATTACATTGTTCTCTAGCCTCCTTTTGAAAAGCTATATCAAGGGGCCCATTCATTCCCTTTCTCTTCTTTTGCTCACCATTAGACACATAAGAACAAAGTAAAGAACTAGTATTAGGCAAAGACACTTGTCTTGGAGCTACATTTTTTCAACCGATATTCACATTCTCTCACAAGTTTTTTCATTTTTGCAAAAACTTCATCAGTAACCTTTTTGCAAGGTGCAATCCCGTTTCCCGAGATTTTCAACAACTTAAACTTGACTCTAGAGTAGGAGCCTTTATAAGATTTATGACAATAATTGCATTCAAACATAGTATTTCCTCCTCCTTTTCCTAACTTGTCAAGCCTTTTAACATACTTCCACAATAGAGCATGACCATCTACCTCGATTTCATTATTCTCAGTGTGATTAACATTAGCACTTGCATTATTATCCGGATGACTCATGTTCCTAAATATAAATAACATTTAACATATTAAATATAATATTATTAAATTACCTAACCACAATTGTTTTTTCAAAATCAAATTGCCATTCACGGGTGGGGGGGGGGGGGTGTTGATTATGTAATAGCTGACATGTACCAAGTTCACATGTGATAGCTAATAATATATGTGTTGGTTACATGTAATAAAATAATATATGTGTAAAGTGTTGGTCACATAAGAACAAAAACCAGAACACATATCAAAGAGAGAAGTGTGAACATCCTGACGGCCACACCAAAAACACAGACAAGAGAGATAAGTGGGAGAAACAGAACCAAAATTCACGAACAATCCCACCACCACGACCACACCAAATGAATTCAAGAACCTGGGCTTCTTTATTTATTTATGGGTGAAGAAGAAGAAGAAGAATTGATAGGTGGCGGTCAGCTTTGCTTCTTTATTTATATGAAGTAGGAAAAGATCTTCAAAGTTTCAAAAGAGGTAAGGCAAACATCTTGTATTGTTCAAGACTTTGAATTTGTGTCGAATTCTAATTTTTCCCAAATTTTTTTTCCTAAAACGTATCCTAAAATTGGGACACCCGTATCTGCTCTTGTCAGATACGCGTATCCTTACATCATTGACCGTATCCGTTAACTCCGGATATGTATCCCACGCATATCTATGCATATCCACTGCGTATCGTATCCCCCAGTGTATCGGACACGGGATATGCTGGTCGAGGTGCAAATCAGAAGGAAAAAAAAAAAGGTTGCATTGCAGTAGCGCACTTGCAGGCAAGAGAGAAAAAAAAAAAGGAAATGCATAAAGAATGAGAGAGATGAAAGGAAAAAGGGAAGTCAAAATAATCGACAGCTGGCATCATATGATTGGGGTGGGATATTGAGGTGTCTTGCTAACCTTGGCATCCCCGTGCCACATAAGTTTTTCTCCTCACGTACAAGTCTTGGAAGTTCCAAAGTTAGGAGAGGTTATTAGCGGTTTTATTGGGTGTTTTCAACTTCAACGTATAAGTTTGGAGTAGGTATTTGTGTTCTTTTAGTTTCTTTATTTATTCATTTTTTTAATTTTTAATTTTTTTTAGTTTGTTATTTTACTTTCTACTTGTTTTTTCTGATTTTGTGTTTTGTTGTAGGCAAGCTTTTGGTGTTGCCAAGGTTTTTTGGTGAGCAGATTGAAGGGGTGTTCAGCCTTCCTCTTCTTTCTTCTCTTTTCTTATTGAAGAAGAATGGAGATAAAAACTTCAATGATGTTGTATTCACAATAACCAATATTTATACAAAAGTGTTGTGCACATAAGTCAAGCACGTGAGTGATGTCTCACATATTCCTAACATATCCCCTAAATCTATGCATTAAAATATGGGATGTTCCCTCTCACATATTCCTAACATATCCCATAAATCTATGCATTAAAATATGGGATGTTGGAATAAAGGGATGGGTATTGCTTTGTCTCTAATATGCCCCCTCAAGCTGAAGGGGATGAAGTCCACTTGAGCTTGGTCCGAAAGGATGAGAAAAGAGGAGTGGAGAGCCCTTTGGTAAAGATATCTGGAGGCTGATTGGAGGAACGAGCAAAGCGGATTGTCAAGAAACCTTTGAAAACTAAATCGCGAATGAAGTGATAAGAGACCTCAATATGTTTTGTTCTCGCATGAAAAACAGGATTGGCAGCAAGTTGAGTGGCACCCATATTATCCGAATATAACTGAATGAAAGACAAGGGCAATCCAATGTCGCGGAATAAATAAGAAAGCCAAACCAGTTCTGAGGTAGCTGTAGATAAAGCCTTATATTCGGCCTCAGTACTTGACCGTTAGACACTAGCTTACTTCTTAGTAGACCAATAAATGAGATTGTTGCCTAGAAATACACAATAACCCATAGTGGAGCGTCGTGTATCAGGACAACCAGCCCAATCAGCATCAACAAATCCAGTGAGAGATAAAGAAGGTGTAACAGAAAATTGTAAACCAAACCCGAGAGTGCCTTTCAAGTAATGAAGGATGCGTTTAGCTGCCTGTAGATGAAGATCGTGAGGACAATGCATAAACTGGCATACTTGTTGGACAACATATGTAATATCGGGACGAGTGAAAGTGAGATATTGTAATGCTCCAACAAGTTGACGATATTAAGCAGGATCCTCCAAAAGAGTACCATCATGAATGGACAACTTTCGACCACTGGGGACATGAGTGGAACATGGTTTACAATCAAGCATCTTCATTTTCGATGAGAGAGAGAGAGTATTTGGTTTGAGTAAGCTGAAGCGAAGAGAAAGTTCTTTTTTCTTCAATGCCAAGAAAATAATGTAAGGACCCCAAATCCTTCATAGCAAAGCGAGAGGACAAATAACGAATCACAGATCTCAACAAAGAATCGGACGAGCCAGTGAGAATAATATCATCAACATAGACGAGAAGAAGCACGGTGCCATGGGAGCATTTAAGAACAAACATAGAAGGATCTGCTTTGCTACAAATGAAACCAGCGTCCATAATTGTAGAGCTAAAGTGATGAAACCATGCTCTTGGAGCTTGTCGAAGCCCATAAATGGCCTTGTGTAGTTTGCATACATGATGCGGATAAGTAGGATGAACAAATCCAGGAGGCTGTGCCATATAGACTTCCTTAGAAAGAACACCATGAAGGAAAGTATTTTAAACATCAAGTTGGCGAATACTCCATTTCATAGACGGGGCTAAATGTTTCATCAAAATCAATACCTTCTTGTTGAGTATACCCCTAGCGACAAGGCGAGCTTTAAAACGCTCAACAGAACCATATGATTTTTCCTTGATTTTGTAAACCCATCGTCTGCCAACAATATTCATTGAAGGATGGTGAGGAACTAAAGTCCAAGTATTATTTTGACAGAGGGCATCATATTCTTCCTGCATTGCACGAACCCATTTTGAATCCGATGATGCTCGTCGATAGGTTGTGGGCTCACGTAAGGAGGATTGGAGGTGAGCTGTAAGTGCATAGTCAAGAGAATATTTATTAGAAGGGCGTCATGAACCATCCTTTGAATGAGTGACCATAGAATGATGAGGCACTGGTGGTGGAGGAGGATGAGAGAGGAGGAGTATCAGAAGAAGGGGGAGCAGACGGAACAATTGTAGAATTTGGAGCAACAAACTCTTGCCCTGTAAGGGTAGTTGAGGCGGAGACATCTTGGGTATCAGGACCATCAAGACATCTTGGTTGTAATAAAGGAAATGTCAAAACCGAAGAAGGCTCCTTAAGAGTTGTTGAGCTGCTGTCATTGGCAATTTTCTGAAAAGGAAAAGTAGTCTCATCAAATACAACATGGTGGGAGACAAACATACGATTTGTATGAGGATCAAGGAACTTATAGCCTTTATGAACGCTGCTGTAACCAAGAAAAACACATTTTCTGGACTTAGGATCAAGTTTGTCCTTTCGATATGGTCCAAGAAATGGATAACAGCTGCAACCAAGAGTCTTGAGATGTGAATAATCAGGAGCATGACCAAATAAAATCTCATGAGGAGAACAATGGTTAAGCACTGGAGTAGATAAACGGTTGATAAGGTAGACATCCGTGGAAAATGCCTCCAACCAAAAACGACGAGGTAAATGAGCCTGATACATTAAAGTGAGTCACATTTCTTGAATGTGCCTGTGTTTCCGTTTACCCACTCCATTTTTTTGAGGTGTATGAGGACATGAAATTCGTTGAGAAATTCCACAATCATCCAAATAATTCTTAAACACCCCTTGAACAAGTTCCTTAGCCCCATCACATTGGAAAAGGTGAATTTTAGCATTGAACAGATTCTGACTCATTAACTTAAAATGTTGGAAGCAACTGATCCTGTATGACTTAGCTTTCATAGGATATAACCATGTGTAACGACTGAAATCATCAATAAAAATTATATAATATCGAAAGCCGGAAACACTAGATTGGGGTGAAGATCCCCAAATGTCATAGTGAATGAGATCAAAAATAACAGAGCTTGTTCTAGTAGATAAAGCAAATGAACGTCGGCTTTTGCCAATCTCGCAGGCTTCACAAATGAGGGCCAAGCAGACTTTGAAAAATCCTTATCTAATGGAAGTTTAGACATGACAGGAGATGAAGGATGCCCCAAGCGTCTCTGCCACAGAGTTTTGAAATCTGTATTAGAGCAAACCGCAGCTACCTCTTTATTCTGGAAACTTGATTGGGAAAACCAGATTGCTCACCATGACCTATAAGAATAGGATACAGATTTCCTTTAACTGGACCTTCCATGAGTGTCTTCTGAGTACGCAGGTCCTTGATCACATAAGCCCATGGGAATAACAAGAAAACACAATTGTTATCACGAGTAAATTTTGCAACAAACAATAGATTCTCTTTGATTCCAGGAACATGCAAAATATTTTTCAATAATAATGAATGAGATGGAGTTGGAAGAATACCATCACCCGTATGTTTAATAGGAAGAGAATTTCCGTTACCCACATAAACTTGATTATTGCCTGCATGAGCCATTGGGTTTTGAATCACCCCTGGAATATGTGTCATATGACTAGTTGCTCCTGAATTTGCCAGCCAATGAGGAGATACATTCTCAGTGAATGAGTCATTAGAGGTGTATGGACCTAAGTGCATACCAGCAAAGTTTGAAGAAAGAGATGCTTGGTGGCCATAATTATTTTGATTTTTACGGCGAGAATAAGAACTGCAAGTATCAGCAGCATGTCCCTCAGTGTGACAAAGTTGACAAATCATGCGACAATTGCGAAAACCACGATCAAAGCCACGACCATAATTACGTCCATTGCCACGACCAGTGCTATATCCGCCATTATGATTGCCACGTCCACTGCGATAACCATTTCCACGATTTCCAAAACCACCAAGACGGTATTGACTACCACTGCCGTTGTCAAACCTCTGTGCAGAGTTGTTGTTGCGAGTAGAAAGAGCAACTTCATTTGTTTGAGAACCAGCAGAAGCAATTGTAGAGGATTGATGTGAAAGTAGTGCATTAACTCTCTGCTCGTGCACAAGCAGGCGTGCCAGCAAATCATCAAAAGATGGTGGTTTCTCCTAGTTTTCAATTGCATAAACAAACGGTAAATAATTCGGTTCATGTTGCAACCCATTAAGAGTGCGACAAGCTCAGAATTAGAGACAGAATGATTAATAGCAGCAAGTTTATCAGCAATCCCCTTAATTTCAGCCATGTATTCTTCTCCAGAATATGTACCTTTCTTAATACTTTGAAGACGGTCACGAAGATAATCAATACGGGTTTGAGATTGTTGTTGGAAAAGAGTTTGAAGAGAATCCCAGACTAGCTTCGAAGTGTGTAAACCAAGAACATGAGCACTAGTTCCAAGGGAAAGAGTTGCCTTTATACAACTTAAGAGAAACTGATCGGTTTTCATCCAAATCTTGTAGTCCGGATTGATTTCTTCCTTTTGTGTAGTTTGGTCTGTCACTGATTGTGGTGGTGCAAGTGTGGAGCCATCTACATAGCCAAGTAGATCATTGCAAAGGAGCAGAGGCATAAACTGGTCACGCCACAGGAGATAGTTCTCTGAATCTAGTTTTAGAGAAATATGATTTGATATGTTTGTGATGGGAAAAGAAAGAGTAGAAGAAGTGGACGCCATATGAAAAGAGGATTAATAGATTGAATATTGGAGAAGAAGAAGAAGGTATTGGAAGATGAAGAAAAGAAATATTATTACTCCAGGTGAAGCTCTGATACCATGAAGAAGAATGGAGATAAAAACTTCAATTATGTTGTATTCACAATAACCAATATTTATACAAAAGTGTTGTGCACATAAGTCAAGCACGTGAGTGATGTCTCACATATTCCTAACATATCCCCTAAATCTATGCATTAAAATATGGGATGTTCCCCCTGGAATAAAGGGATGGGTATTGCTTTGTCTCTAATACTTATTATTTCCCCTTGAGTTGTTCAGGCACAAGTCTTTTTTAAGATCATGCATTTGGCTTGGCTGGTTCAGTGCTATCAATTGTTCACTCTTATGGTGCTTATTTTTTTTTTATACAAATTTAGTTATACACCCAATCTTAGACATAGTCTTGTAAAGAAACCCTATACCATTTAAAAACTATAAACACACCCAAAAATCGACAACATTTTTTTCAATTTAATAGCTATTTTTTAGTTTATTTGTGTGTGTAAATACATATATTGCCCTTGTACTATGGATTTGAGAGAGAAAAATCAGATCTGCCAACTATTCATTTCGATATTAATATTAAATTGCCAAAAAACCAAATCAAATTCATTTTCTCATTTCTTGGTGTTGGAGCAAGAAGAGCTTCCATTGAAGCTCAGTCTCAGGTCCAACTATATTCTTCATCTTTGATCTACAATTTTCAATATTTCACCTTCGATTTTTTGTTCTAAAATTGTACTTTTATTCTTCTTATTTTTTCTTGGATTGTTTGGAACCTCGAATGAACCTCGATAAGATGCTCCTAGCTCTACTCGTCATCTTCGAGCTCTACTCCTCTTTCTCCACGTCATTGTCGTCTCGTCGTCGTCGTTTGGTTCGGACTTGAGATTTTTGATCTTTTTCTTCAATTATGTGTTTCTCTTTGGATTTTAGTTGATTTTCGGAATGTATTTTAAGCTTTGATGATCAATTTATCTTTTGTTACTATTTCAGTTATGGATCTCATTTTTGTTTAACAATGTACTTCTATGACAGAGTATTAACAAGATGGTTCTATGACAGAGTATTAACAATGTACTTCTATGACATAGTTGTATTAACAAGATAGTTCTATGACATAGTATTAACAATATACTTCTATGACAGAGTATTAACAATGTACTTCTATGAAGTGCCCCTGTTTGGTTTTCGCGAATTTTTTTTTAAAATAATTTGTTTGGGTTTTTTTTTTTTTTTAAAATCTGGGCTTAGCTTGTTTTGAGTTGGTCTGATATGATCTTTCTTCATCCTTTCTTTGGTAGACATGCATTAGAAATAGCAACATGACAGGCATGAATCAACATGAAAGTAAACTAGCAGTGTTATTACCTTAGACTGGAACATTACAAGGGTAGACATGTATTAGAAATATGATGTCATAGAAAACTAGCAGTGTTATTACCCTAGACTGGAACATTACAGTCATTACTCAACATGACAGTAAAGGTGTGGAACATTACAGCCATTAATCAACATGACGCATTGTTTGGGCTTTTTATAAAATTGGGTTGAACTTGTTTTGGGTGCTTTTTAAGTTTTTTGTGTTGGGCTTCTTTTAAATTGATCAGTGACAGTCACGTAATTTATAAGAACTTCAACACCAATTTCTTATGTAGTAAATGAGTTTTGTGTGTGTTTTTAAAGTGCATTCCATGTGGGGTTTTTTTAAATATAATTTCAGCCCCTATTTTGGGTATATTAGTGAACCTCCCTATTTTTTAATAAATAAAGCATCTCTTTCAACAACAAAAAAACTTAGGTTAATGTGGCAAGCAAAAATGCTCCCGTTTCAATATGACAATTGTTTGAGCAAAATTCTCACGGGAGAATATTCACAAGAGATTCCTCACCCTTCGAGCTTTCTTCTCTCTCTTCTTCCTTGATTCGTACGAAAATGGTTGGAGTAAATAGACCACACTCTGAGGGTATTGGCCAAAGGCCCTCCGATACTTAAGTCAATTAGATGATCTTAAGGAAGATACCAAAATAAAGAGAAGGTCAAAGTTTTCTCTCATGGGGAGAGCCGAGTGGCCTTAGCCATGTGTGGTGGCGCATGGCTGTGCAAGGAGAGAGAGATGAGAGGGGCGAGAAAATAGACCCATATAAGAGAAAGTCGCACAACCAGAGTTCCCCTTACTATACAAAGGGGGGGGGGGGGGCAGGAAGGTAGCACCAGGCACACCCAATCCCCAGGAAGACATGTTAAGCCTGCACTACACCAGTCCCATTCAGCTATGCAACAAGCCAAAGAACGCCTAGCTCTGCAACCTCACATGCAAGACCTCGAGAAGCGCCACGAGCGGAAGGGGGAGATTACTAACCAACTGGAGCAACTAGTCTTGTCTGAAAGCCTCAGGCGAAAGGGCAGCTCACTTATAGCTTCAAAGCGGGATTCTCTTGCCTATTTATCATCAATATGATGATGGGAATGGAAACCAGAAGCACGACCAGGGTCTTCGTGGTCCAAGATAAGCGATCAATAATAGTAACGTAAGCATAAGATTTTTTGGTAGTACCGTTGAACCAAATGGCCACTCGGATGGAACCTGGGATGGAGGACTCGTAGTATCCAACAAAACAAACTAAGATAATAGCTTTACACTGCTTTAGCAACTTAGAACAAACAAATTGGATTTTTTCTCTTGCCAAAAAAGATGATAGTCATTAATCAAAGAGATTTGTTGGAAATCAGATCCTTGATTTAGGGAGATATTCCTATCTTAAATCAAAGATAATTCCCTAAATTTAATTAGGGTAATTAGTTGACTAAGGAATATTCCTTTTTCCATGTGTCATCTTCTTATTGGCTGCCGAAATATATGTTTTCACAAATGCCCCCCAGCTTCTGCATGGCGTGTAGGTGGTAGGGAGGAGATGTGAAATACTCATTGGGCTTCCCAACTTCTTTTGGAATTCATTTGTAGGTTGAACTCCTTTTGTGAGTTGGACTCCAACCATTATAAATACAAGGCTTCTCTTCACTCCTCTTCAAATTACGAAGTTGTCGTCCTCTACTTTCTAGCTTGTGAAAGAGATCTTGGAGGAGTGTACTGCTTGTCGAGGATAGGAGTTGCCATGCATACCAAGGTAGGTCGCGCTTGTTTTTTTTTTTTCCTTCGGGCGAGGGCTGCTGGCTGTCGTCATGACCGAGCAAAGGGGCTGCGTTATGAGACCAGCCGTAGGCATTGGCAGTTGCCGAGTAATTTTTTATTTAGTTTTATTCTCTTCCCAGAGAGGACCAGATTGCCGAATTGGCTAGTTGTCGTCAGGGTCTTGCAATAGCAGGCAGCGTGAATAGAGGCAATGACACGAGCGGCGATGGCTACTACTGTCATGGTTCCTCCTTTTTTTTTTTTGGGGCGGGCCAACTGGCTTGTGTGTGTATCTGCCAACTGCGGGATCAGCTGGGGATCCAGACAAGAGGATCATGACATTCCGCCTATTATCTCTTTGGGCTTCCGATTCCCGATGTCTCAGTTCTTCAAGATGGTGTTCCATATCATGGGGTGTTGATCAGTTCATAATTGTATATCATTTTGTACCCTTCTAGCATATGATTTGGTTATGTTATTGAGTTAAACTTGTGCTTTTAATCCATTTTCTGTTTTGATAAGTCCATAATTTCATACATTTGCATGCCTTCTTTACTTAGTGATTTTGCTTAGTTTCTCTTTATTTTGAGTCACTTACCTCTGTTTGTGTGTTTTGTAGGTTAAGATAGCAAGAGATCACATTTGATGCAATCCATGCATGTTAAGGCCTTATTTGGGTGAATGGAAGAAGAGCTTAAAGACAAACTCAATTTGGCTACAACTCCTTGCCAGCCCAGTTTCGTAGGTCAACTTCTTGGCCTTGGATGAGCATGCTATGGGGCTCTAATGAGGTGATGATCTGCATGCAACTTGTTCCAATGGGTGTCTAGTACAACATATCCAAATTTCAGCCCAATTGGACATATGTGGAGTGCTTAGCCCGTCCAACACTCAACCTTGCTCAGCAGGATTTGCAGCTGCCAGCTTTTTTGTCATGTGCCTTACCGTAGTGATCGGTTCATAATTGTATATCATTTTGTACCCTTCTAGCTTATGATTTGGTTATGTTTTTGAGTTAAACTTGTGCTTTTAATCCTTTTTGTGTGTATCTTTCAGTTAATTGAGATTTAGGTAATAATGATGGCTTTGGATAGGAAATGATGCAATCCAAGCATGTGAAGGCCTGATTTGGATGAAGGGAAGAAGAGCTTAAAGACAAACTCATTTTTTGCTACAGCCCCCTGCCAGTCCAGTTTCGTAGGTCATATTGCAAGCTTTTTTTCAGCAACCTACATAGCTCGAATGAGGCCACATTCTTCATGAACGTTGTTCCAATGGGTGTTTACTATAACATATCCAAAATTCAGCCCCATTGGATAAATCTGGAGTCCGTTACCTAGCAAACACAGAACCATGGGGTGGAAGGTTAGCATTTGTTTCTTTTTTCCTGATTCCCATCATATGGCTGGAGAGACATTCTGAACTTCATTTGAGTGCTGTCCTATGATGGAAGATTAATTGGTGAAATGGCATCAACCATTCAAGATTTTACTAGGTCATGGGACATGAAGATGACCAGGCCAGAAATAAATGTGCATCACCCATTCAAGATTTTCTAATTCAAGTGCATCAACCAATTCAGATTTTATAATAAAAGTGTTGTATGCATTAGCCATTTTGAATTCAGATTTTCACTTCCCTTAGGCCTATAAATAGGGAAGTTCTCTAAGCTTGTAAACACACCCCAAGGGGGGAGCTCTCAAATACTTCTCTAGAGCTCCCTTCCCTTCTCTCCCTCAAATTCTCTTAGTTTCCTTTCAAGTTGTCAATTGTTATGAGTTTACTAAGTTTTCCTTCAAGTTTTCTTAGTTCCACTTTACTTTTATTTGTAATGTACATTCTTTCTTAAGTATTCAAGTTTAATTAGTTTCCAAGTTTTAATTATGATTTTTGTTCTTATTCATTATGCTTATAAGTTAATATGCTAGTTTGAATGATTGATCACCATTTAGGCTTGCATGTTAGCTATCTTGGTTTGAATTAAGAGTAGACACCATGCTTTAATTCGAATTGAACTATGAATAGGAAGAGTATGTATGGACATTCGACAACAGGGATTAGATACATGCTTGGTTGTTTAAATTGTTCTTCTATGCTTAATGGGTTCCTAATGCTTAGTTTTAGGTTAGACAACAAATGATCAAATTAGGGAATTAGGAACACAAGGTTAGAACCAGACACCATGGCCTAATCATACTTTAGCTAGAATCAATCCGTTAATCTAATTGAACTTGGGAACTTATTTGCTTGAGTTATGTCATTTTTCTTGTTTTATTTATTTTCTTTTCCATTTCTGTTTTTTTTTGTAGGGAAGTGAATTGGATCATTCAATCACCAATCCTCGTGGGATCGACCTCGCACTTACATATGCTATACTACCAAACGGCTCGTGCACTTCCGAGTATCACAAGTTGAGGATACAGCTGAATCTATTTTGGTGCAGTGAATCCGACACAACAAGTTTTTGGCGCCGTGCCGGGATCGGTAACATTGTTTGATTCTATTTGGTTTTCCTACTTTTTATTTATTTTTATCTTTTTTATAGCTAGACAGTTTCATGTTTTAAAGTTAATGAGGTTAATTGACAAGTTGTGTTTGTAGTCCAACGGACAAGGACAATTGCCTGACAAGCAAGAGAACTGGGTTTGAGTCCCAGCTTACACAACACCCAAAAACAAAAAGGTTCAAGTAGCATGTTGATTATTTCTAGTTTATGGTTTCATTCACTTGCTCTTAATTAAATATCTTGTTCAAGTTTACATAAACACCATATGACTCTTGGACTGATTAGTGAATGAATGGGTAGATATTGATGACAAACACCATGTTTAAATTCTACTTGGTTCTTTGTTGTTCTTCTTGTTCTTAATGGGTTCGGAATTTGTGTTTAGACTAAACACCATAGCTAAATGCTTTTTCTGAATACTTGATTAAAACCACACACCATATGGATAATCATATTTGAGAAAGAACGAACTTCATAAGCTAGTTTGATTACTTTGTTGCTTGTTACTTTGAAGCATGAAATTGGACATGTGTTGATTTTCCTTTTCATTTTAGTTTTTATTTCCTAATCCTTTTAATTCTGTTTCAAGTTTTTGTGTGTGCTTGTTTTAGCAATTTATGACAGCTTAATAAAAATGGAGAGAGATGACAACCTCAATCATAAGAATGGGAAGTGTGGAGCAGTGGGAGAATTCGCGACCTCCAAATGCATCCATACTCGACCTAATCGCTTCAAGGGGGAGCATTTCAATCCTTTCTCTTCTTTAAATTCAGTTTATTTCTTGGTTTGTTTCTTTTAGTACAACAATTTATGACGTTTGTTTGAGTTTGTTTAGAGTACTTAGTTCATTTTCATTTATGGTTTGTTGTCTCATTTTATCTTAATTTTTTTTTCTTATCTCAAAAACTAAAAATTCAAAATTCAAAAATTCAAAAAGATTTTTCATATGAGCTGACTTATGGTAACTCCAGGAAGCACTTCCGTCAATATAGTGTCTAGGAGTTCTTTAGGCAACACCTTCGGTGTCTAAGAAGTTTGGGTTTTAAGCGGGACCATTGTGACCCCTCCAACCTTCCCGGATCCCCTGGTTGTGTTTTCTGAGGCACTTAACTGGTCATCCGTGAGTTGCTTGTATATTCGTGTGTTTTTAAACTAAGTTTTTTTTATTTTCTTTGTTTTATTTTATGTTTAGTCTTTGTTTTTATTTTGTTTTTGTTTTTGTTTTGTTAAGTTAGTTTTTGTATTTATTTTGTTTAGTCGTTGTTTTTATTTTGTTTTTTTATTTTGTTTTTGTTTTTATGGTATGATTAGTTAGTTTATTTCTGAGTGTTAGAAACACATTTTTATTTTATTTCAAACTCTGCATTAAAAACAAAAAAAAAAAAAAAAAAAAAAAAAAACATTCAAGTAAATTAAAAAAAAAAAAAAACAAACAAACAAACTTCTTCTTCTTCTTCTTCTTCTTCTTCTTCATCTTCTTCATCTTCATCATCATCATGGCTTACCTCTATTGTCTCGTACTTGTAGGATTTGCAAGGTTCTACATGGTCATCATTTTTCCTCTCCAGTGCTTCCACATGCTGAGTGGCACAGGAGAGTCGCTTCTGGAGGTCCGCCACCATAGCCTTCAAGGAAGCCACTTCCTCGCTCAGAGCGGCACACTCCCGTGTCCTCGCCAGTAGTCGCATGCCCAAATTGGTAGCCGAGACCGCTTGGAGCACAGTTAAATCGTGGGACTCATCCACCGCCATCTTGTTAGACCTACGTGCCACATGCAGGTGATCTGCCCAGTGAGTTTACCTGCCAATCAATGTTCCCAGGAGCAGCACTGACCCGTTCGGCAATGCCTCAGAAAAGTTCGGTATTGCCTCAACAAAATTTGAGGCCGTGCCGTGATGATATGTGGAGTTTGGGAAGACAGGGGTTGGAGGAGCCCTTCTGGGCATTTGGTGGTGCAAGGGACAGCTCAAGGTTGAGATCATCAAGGTGAGTGCATGAGGATGCCATTTTTTTTGCTTCTGAATTTTTTGATGTTTTTCTTTGAGTTTGCAGGAAGAAATGCTGGGTATCATCCGCTTGCAGTGGCGTGGTTTAAATAGACATATGCTGATAAGAGAGAGCCAGCACCATTTCGGATTTCCCGGGCATGCTCGACCTAATCGCTTCAAGGGGGAGCACCTTTACTTTCACTTTACTTTTCTTTTTTTTCCGTGTTTTTCTGGTGTTTAATTTTTTTGCCCGTTACTTTCATTTTCTAGAGCTTTGTGTTTCTGCTTTTTCCCTTTCGGCTATCATCTTTATTTTATTTTAGTTAGGGAACTGTGCTTCCATTTCCGTTTGTCGTCTTCGTTTGATTTAAGTTTGGGAAGTGTGCTTCTTTTCCGTTTTCTTTTTCCTTATGCAAATTCACTCTTTTATTCCCAAAACAAAATAACAAAAACAAAAACAACCAAAAAAATAAAATAACTTAAAAACAACAATAATGCAGTAGAAATCATTTCTTGACAGTGCTCGTTGTCTCGACCATTGGAGCTTTGAGTTTGGCCCTCTGGCTGTCCTCTTCCTCGGCTTCTTGCACAGTCTCTTGGGGCTCACCACTTGAGCCCCCAAAGATCGCAATCTTAGCTTGAGCGTAACTACTCTCGCGATCTGCTTGCTTGCGTTTACCCGGTCGGTCTAGGTCCTCCAGCTGTTTTCGCATGTCGCGAGAGTACAACTCTACCATTTTTGATAGGTTTTTATTCTCGTCCCGCAATACCTCTAGCTGGTGTCGATTCACCTCCACTATCCTTGACCTCTCCCTTTTCAAGCTTTTTATAGCAGTCTGACACTCTTCAACCATACTTCGCTCCGCCGCCAACTGACCTTTCAGCACCTCTACCTCATGGGACTTCGCAGTAGGCGATGTCCCAAACTTGCGACACATGCTGTACTCTCTGCACGCTCAGTGCCATGGCATCACTCGCGACTCGATTGTCATCCCTTGTCCCGAACACACGTATATCTTTAGGAGTCACTAGATTTCTTCCCACTCCAATGGCAACATCGTTGTCCAGGAGTATTGAGTCAGCTCCTGTCACAGGCCCCCTTGCGGAGGCAAAGTAGGGCATCCATACTGGTGCCGCTGCTTGGCCTCGTGTCTGAGTCGGTGGAGCTAGGTTGAGATCCAACGAAAATGGGTAGGAAGAGGCCATTTGATTTCTCACTCGTTTTTCTTCTTTCCTTCTTTTCTATTTTGTGTGTTTCTGAGTTTGTGTGTTTTTTTTTACCCTTTCTTTTTACCTTTTATAGACTTAGTCTGCTAAACCCTAGCCGTCGGTTCTGAGTTTTGTGCGGCCCTTACGGCTTATTTCTATATGTCGCCGCACCCGTTTCCCAACTCCCCTTAATTGCATTTTCACCTTTCACCACCTTCAAAGTGAAAAAGTCGTCTCGCTTCACCCAAGAGGCCAATAATTCTGGCTTGGGGGATGTGAAAGCGGCCTCTGTGCGCCGACACGTCCCTCACTCCTTTTGCCTGTCACTTCCTAGGAACCGAGGCAGCAGGGACCACACTCTTTCTTATCCCGCCTTCGCGCTCCCAATTCACGTTTCATTTAAAAAATAAAAAAAAATAAAAAAATTTAACATGTGGGCTTCGGATTTCATTGTTGGCTTCGGGTTTTCACCGTTGTTTAGGTTTCAATGTGGGTTAACTTTCTTTTGGGTTGGGTTTTCAATCGTTTGGGTTTTGGTTTGCGTAAGACTGTCTATTTAGGGCTTACTGTTTTGAGTGTTTTCAATTCTTTTTATTTGTTTGTTTGTTTTGTAATTTTTATTTTGTAATTATTTTCTTTTTGTATGCTATTATTTTTATTTGCTTTAATACTTTCATTTCTTGTTATGACATTGCTTGTTCCTAATTTTTAAACATTGAGGACAATGTTCATTTCTAGGTTTGGGGGCATTGGAGTTTAGCATGTAAATTTATTTATTTATTTATTTTTTTTTTTTTTTTTTGGTGAGTCACTTTCCGAACACATATGATGAGATTGTGATAAATGTTGCATGACTTAAATGAAAATTGAATTTTATTTATTTTTTATTTTTTTTGTAACTTTTTATTGTTTAAAAAAAAAATTAAAAAATTAAAAAAATAATAATAATAATTTGGCATTGTTCTAGCATGATATGTTTGAAATCTTCTTTGCACTTGCCATTTGTTTCACAATTTTCCAATTAAAGGATTTGCATGATCTAAAGAATCGTATGAAGCATAAATTAGACTTATATAACCATATAATGTGAGCTTTTGAGCCTTGTGCTTCATTTCATGAGTGTTATACACATACTCTTATTTTCTTGTCATCAAAGTTGTTGTTTGATCTCATTATTCATTGATTTGGTTGAACACTTAAAAGTCATTCATTCTTTTGTAATTTGATTTCATGACATTTAAGAAATGATATTAAGGCCACCTTTGGATCGTTTGTGCCTTTCAAGCTAACCTTATGCATGCTTAAGCATGATTTTCCATTGTTAACCATTTTGAGCCTACATGTAAACTTTTTCTTTCATTTTACCAATTGCAATTCCTAGCTTTAGCCCGAAAAACAAGAATTTACCTTTCTAAGGAACTCATGAGCTTTAATTGGGATGTGTTTTTCATGCTAAGTTTGGGAACGTTCTGATTAAATCACAATTGGTGAAAGAAAAGAGAAAAGTTCTGATTAAATGGTAGTTGATTGAAATTTCATTTTTGGGTTTCATTGGTGTTTGGAAAGGAGTTTAAATCATTGTAAATGAAGGTATAAGTAGTTTTGATCATGTAAAGAAAATATCTAATCGTGATGATTCGAAGTCTTGTAAATAATTATTTTATGCTCTTCCATTTTGAGTTCCTTGGACTTTGTATTATCCATACCTTTCATTTCTCACTCACCTTACACCCTTGGCCCCATTACAACCTATAATAAAGACCTAAATTGATCTTAAATGTCATGTGGTTGAATTGCATTCATTTTTCTACTTTTAAGTGTTTGGCATCCTTCTTGAGATCATATTAATGCAAGTTCTTCATCTTCCTATTTTGAGTTAAGTCCCTTATGGTTTAACTCTAATCTCATGTTTATAACTGAGTGTTGCATTGTAGCCCTCTTCTGAGTGATTCATTTGTGAGAGGACAACTTTGGTGAGATTGGAAGTTGCTTTTGTGCTTGGTATGATTTTTGAAATTGTGTGAAAACTAAGATTGGAGAATTTGTTGCATTTGGCAATCACACTACTACACTTTGAGCATATTATGTTTTGAACTTTGCCGCCTTGTAAATAATGTCTAAATTGAGTTTTTGAGTCATGTGCATAAGTCATTTCTCTTCAGAAAATGTTCGGAAAGATTGTTTTGAGTTTTATTTTTATTTTTATTTTTATTTTTGTAATTATTTTTGTTTTTGTTTTTTTGTTTTATTTTGTTTAAAGACTAACAAAATTAGTAAAGTTTTCTAACCACTTTGTTTTGTAGAGTTAGAAAAACGTTTGTGGGTATTGTATCTGTTAAACCCTCAGGAGACACAACTCCTCCTCCTAGGGATGCCTAGAGGTTTAAAGGCTTGTTGCATACGCTAAATGCAATCGAGTTACCTGCGGAAGTGGTTTAGTTAACTTCTTATTTTTAACTTTGTTTTGTGTTGTTTTGCTCGAGGACTAGCAAAATCTAGGTTTGGGGGTATTTGATCGGTTCATAATTGTATATCATTTTGTACCCTTCTAGCTTATGATTTGGTTATGTTTTTGAGTTAAACTTGTGCTTTTAATCCTTTTTGTGTGTATCTTTCAGTTAATTGAGATTTAGGTAATAATGATGGCTTTGGATAGGAAATGATGCAATCCAAGCATGTGAAGGCCTGATTTGGATGAAGGGAAGAAGAGCTTAAAGACAAACTCATTTTTTGCTACAGCCCCCTGCCAGTCCAGTTTCGTAGGTCATATTGCAAGCTTTGTTTCAGCAACCTACATAGCTCGAATGAGGCCACATTCTTCATGAACGTTGTTCCAATGGGTGTTTACTATAATATATCCAAAATTCAGCCCCATTGGATAAATCTGGAGTCCGTTACCTAGCAAACACAGAACCATGCTCAGGATGGATCTTATCAGCTCGGAAAATGAGTTAGCAATTTGTTTCGGCCTTAACTTTTTCCTCCGACCTTGGATTGGCCCAAATAACATATGGCTGGAAAGAAGACATTCTGAACTTCAATTTCGAGTGCTTAAAGTCCTAATTTGATTAAGAGAAGCCCAAGTTGTAAGCCCTTGAAGTTGCTGGTCATGCTGACCTCAGCATGTGCTGGTTGGATGCTTGGTCATGGTGAGCTAGGCATGAGCTATCATTTCTGGTTGGAAGCTTGGTCATGGTGACATGAAGATGACCTAGGGCTGCTAGTGGGATTAATTGGTGAAGTGCATCAACCATTCAAGATTTTCTAATACAAGTGCATCACCCATTCAAGATTTTCTAATTCAAGTGCATCAACCAATTCAGATTTTATAATAAAAGTGTTGTATGCATTAGCCATTTTGAATTCAGATTTTCACTTCCCTTAGGCCTATAAATAGGGAAGTTCTCTAAGCTTGTAAACACACCCCAAGGGGGGAGCTCTCAAATACTTCTCTAGAGCTCCCTTCCCTTCTCTCCCTCAAATTCTCTTAGTTTCCTTTCAAGTTGTCAATTGTTATGAGTTTACTAAGTTTTCCTTCAAGTTTTCTTAGTTCCACTTTACTTTTATTTGTAATGTACATTCTTTCTTAAGTATTCAAGTTTAATTAGTTTCCAAGTTTTAATTATGATTTTTGTTCTTATTCATTATGCTTATAAGTTAATATGCTAGTTTGAATGATTGATCACCATTTAGGCTTGCATGTTAGCTATCTTGGTTTGAATTAAGAGTAGACACCATGCTTTAATTCGAATTGAACTATGAATAGGAAGAGTATGTATGGACATTCGACAACAGGGATTAGATACATGCTTGGTTGTTTAAATTGTTCTTCTATGCTTAATGGGTTCCTAATGCTTAGTTTTAGGTTAGACAACAAATGATCAAATTAGGGAATTAGGAACACAAGGTTAGAACCAGACACCATGGCCTAATCATACTTTAGCTAGAATCAATCCGTTAATCTAATTGAACTTGGGAACTTATTTGCTTGAGTTATGTCATTTTTCTTGTTTTATTTATTTTCTTTTCCATTTCTGTTTTTTTTTGTAGGGAAGTGAATTGGATCATTCAATCACCAATCCTCGTGGGATCGACCTCGCACTTACATATGCTATACTACCAAACGGCTCGTGCACTTGCGAGTATCACAAGTTGAGGATACAGCTGAATCTATTTTGGTGCAGTGAATCCGACACAACACGTAGCTATAACTGACTTTGTACCCAACATAATGAGTGAAGTAGGGAGGCATTCCAGCTATGAAATACTAAAGGAGAAAGTTGGTACATGATGGAGCTATTAAAGAGAAAGCATGTGCATGCATGTGAAGCAAAAGAAAGAAAAGAAATAAAATGAAGTCAATTCCAGTCCCTGTTTCGGCAGCCAACTTGAAGTGGCCAAAACGTACACTTCTACTGCTCCAATGGGAATACTTTCTTCATAGAAGGTGTTCCAATGGGTGTCTAGTATAACATATCCAAATTTCAGCCCCATTGGATACATTTTGAAACCTATGAACCCATGTGAGGAAAAGCTTGAGGTACAGCAAAAGAAGTATGGGATGGAGTTGATTCCAACCACACTAACATAGACAAGATGAAGTGAGAGTTATGGGTAGTATTAAAGGAGGAATGGTGGTGTTGAATTTCATCATGGTGTTCCTCCCTCTTAGCCCTATAAATAGAGAAGTCTTCAAGCTTCATAAATCACACCCCAAGGGGGGAGCTCTCAAACACTTCTCTAGAGCTCCCTTCCCTTCTCTCCCTCAAATTCTCTTAGTTTCCTTTCAAGTTGTCAATTGTTGTAACAAATGATTTTACTAAATTTTCCTTCAAGTTTTCAGGTTCTACTTTACTTTTATTTGTAATGTACATTCTTTCTTAAGTATTCAAGTTTAATTAGTTTTCAAGTTTCAATTATGGTTTTTGTTCTTATTCATTATGCTTATAAGTTAATATGCTAGTTTGAATGATTGATCACCATTTAGGCTTGCATGTTAGCTATCTTGGTTTGAATTAAGAGTAGACATCATGCTTTAATTCGAATTGAACTATGAATAGGAAGAGTATGTATGGACATTCGACAACAGGGATTAGATACATGCTTGGTTGTTTAAATTGTTCTTCTATGCTTAATGGGTTCGTAATGCTTAATTTTAGGTTAGACAACAAATGATCAAATTAGGGAATTAGGAACACAAGGTTAGGACCAAACACCATGGCTTAATCATACTTTAGCTAGAATCAATCCGTTAATCTAATTGAACTTGGGAACTTATTTGCTTGAGTTATTTCTTTTCTTTCTTGTTTTATTTATTTTCTTTTTCATTTCTATTTTGTGTAGGAGAAACAAATTGGATCATTCAATCACCAATCCTCGTGGGATCGACCTCGCACTTACGTATGCTATACTACCAAACGGCTCGTGCACTTGCGAGTATCACAAGTTGAGGATGCAGCTGAAACCATTTTGGTGCAGCTGAATCGAAGCAACAAGTTTTTGGCGCCGTTGCCGGGATCGGTAACATTGTTTGATTCTATTTGGCTTTCCTACTTTATTTTATTTTTTTTCTTAACTGGACAATTTCTTGTTTTAAAGTTAATGGCGTTAATGGACAAGTTGTGTTTGTAGTCCAACAGAAAAGGACAATTGCCCAACAAGCAAGAGAACTGGGTTTAAGTCCCAGCTTACACAACTCATTGGTGCTTGTTGCTTTGAAGCATGGAATGGATGTGTGTTGATTTTCCTTTTCATTTTAGTTTTTATTTCCTAATCCTTTTAATTCAATTGCAAGTTTGTGTGTTAGTTTTAAAAATTTATGACAACTTAATAAAAATGGAGAGAGATGACAACCTCAATCATAAGAATGGGAAGTGTGGAGCAGTGGGAGAAGTCGACCTCCAAGTGCATCCATGCTCGACCTAATCGCTTCAAGGGGGAGCATTTCAATCCTTTCTCTTCTTTGAATTCTGTTTATTTCCGTAATTATGTTTGCCTTTTGGTCCGCGGTGAGTTCTTTGTTTTTCTGTGCTGAATCCAACCATATAAAGAACGTAAAATTTGGACTTACAGTTGGAAAGTTATAGACTAAAAACTGAACAGAGGTCGAAACTAAAAAACATAGAAACGAATCTGTCCAAATGGTGATAAATAGGTGATAGAAAGTGTTGTTTGTGTTTTTCTTTGGTTTCTTGGTTTGTTTCTTTTAGTACAACAATTTATGTCGTTTGTTTGAATTTGTTTAGAGTACTTAGTTCATTTTCGTTTATGGTTTGTTGTTTCATATTATCTTAATTTGTTTTTGTTTCTTTTTCTTACAAGAATATCTTTAAAAAAAATTTTAAAAAAAAATTATTTTTCATATGAGCTAACTTTTGGTAACTCCAGTAAGCACTTCCGTCAATACAGTGTCTAGGAGTTCTTTAGGCGACACCTTCGGTGTCTAAGAAGTTTGGGTTTTAAGCGGGACCATTGTGACCCCTCCAACCTTCCCGGATCCCCTGGCTGTGTTTTTCTGAGGCCCTTAACTAGTCATCTGTGAGTTGCTTGTATATTCGTGTGTTTTTAAATTAAGTTTTTATTTTATTTTATTTATTTTATTTTCTGTTGAGTCTTTGTTTTTGTTTTTTGTTTTGTTAAGTTAGTTTATGTATTTATTTACGTGGTATGGTTAGTTAGTTTTTTTTTTCTCTCTGAGTGTTAAAAACACATCTTTATTTCACTTCTTCTTCTTCTTCTTCTTCTTCTTCTTCATCATCTTCATCCTCATCATCATGGCATGCCTCTATTTGCTCTTACTTGTAGAATATGCAGCAGCTCTACATGGTCTTCATTTCTCTTTTGCAGCATTTCTACATGCTGGTTGGCATTGTAGAGCCGCTTCTACAGTTCGCCATCTGAGCCTTCAAGGAAGCCACTTCCTCGCTCAACGCGGCACACTCCCGTGTCCTCGCCAGTAATCGCATGCCAAAATTGGTAGCCAAGACCGCATGGAGCACAGATAAAGAGTGGGACTCATCCACCGCCATCTTGTCAGACCTACGTGCCACATGCAGGTGATCTGCCGGTGTGAGTATACTGCCAATCATGCCACCCAGGAGCACTGCTCTCTTCGGCAGTACCTCAGAAAAGTTCGGTATTGCCTCAGCAAAGTTTGAGGCCGTGCCGTGATGATATGTAGAGTTTGGGAAGACAGTGTTTGGAGGAGCCCTTATTTGGGCATTTGGTGGTGCAAGGGACAACTCAAGGTTGAGGTCATCAAGGTGAGTGCATGAGGATGCCATCGTTTTGTTTCTGGATATTTTTGATGGTTTTCCTTGAGTTTGCAGGAAGAAATGCTGGGTATCATCCGCTTGTAGAAGCGTGCTTTAAATAGACATATGTTGATGAGGGTGCCAACGCCATTTCAGATTTCCCGGGCATGCTCGACCTAATCGCTTCAAGGGGGAGCACCTTTACTTTCACCTTACTTTTCTTTTTTCCGTGTTTTCTGGTGTTTTATGTTTTTGCCCGTTACTTTCATTTTCTAGTGCTTTGTGTTTTTGCCTTTCCCTTTCGGCTATCATCTTTGTTTTATTTTAGTTAGGGAACTGTGCTTTCTTTTTCCGTTTGTCGTCTTCGTTTGATTTAAGTTTGGGAAGTGTGTTTTCTTTGTCTTTTTCTTTTTCCTTCTGCAACTTTACTTTTTTATTTTCTGAAACAAAATAACAAAAACAAAAACAACCAAAAAAAATAAAATAAAATAAAAACAACAATTAGCAGTAGAAATCATTTCTTCACAGTGCTCGGTGTCTCGACTATTGGAGCTTTGAGTTTGGCCCTCTGGCTGTCCTCTTCCGGGGCTTCATGCACAGCCTCTTGGGGCTCATTACTCGAACTCCTAAAGATCACACTCTTAGCTTGAGTGTAACTTCTCTCGTGATTTGCATACTTGCGTTTACTTGGTCGGTCTAGGTCCTCCAGCTTCTTTCGCATGTCGCGAGAATACAACTCTACCATCTTTGATAGGTTTTTATTCTCGTCCCGCAATACTTCTAGCTGGTGTCGATTCACCTCCACTATCATTGCCCTCTCCCTTTTCAAGCTTTTTATAGCACTCTGACACTCTTCAACCATACTTCGCTCCGCCGCCAACTAACCTTTCAGCACCTCTACCTCATGGGACTTCGCAAGTAGGCGATGACCCAAACTTGCGATTGTTGCCGTACTCTGCACGCTCAGTGCCAGGGCATCGCTAACGACCCGGTTGTCATCCCTTGTCCCCAGCACACGTATATCTTTAGGAGTCACTAAATTTCTAGCCACTCCAATAGCAACATCGTTGTCCATGAGTATTGAGTCAGAGCCTGACCTGCATAGGCCCTGTGCGGAGGCAAAGTAGGGCATCCATATTGGTGCCGCCGCTTGGCCCCGTGTCTGAGTCGGTGGAGCTAGGTTGAGATCCAACGAAAATGGGTAGGAATAGACCATTTGATTTCTCACTTTTTTTTGCTTTCTTTCTTTTCTCTTTTGTGTGTTTCTGAGTTTGTGTTTTTTACCCTTTCTTTTTACCTTTTATAGACTTAGTTTTTGCTAACTCTAGCCATTGCAGCGTCTGAGCATTTTCTGAATCTCCAGCATTCCTTGAGTCCCACAACCTTCTCGCTTTCCAACCATACCCAACTCATTTATCACGACGTGTCTTTTTCTAACGGACGCGTTCAGCAAAGTCGTCTTCGCGCCTTTCCATGGCGCCCGTAATTTGCGCTTGTGGAGTCTGCGGCGCCTCTACGCGTCGACACGTGTCTCACCCTGTCAGTTGGTCCCTTACACTAACCGAGACATCATGACCCATGTTCTTTTATTTAAAAAAAATAAAAATAAAATAAAATAATAAAATATAAAAAATTTAACATGTGGGCTTCGGACTTCATTGTGAGCTTCGGGTTTTCGCCTTTGTTTAGGTTTCAAAGTGAGTTAACTTTCTTTTGGGTTGGGCTTTCAATTGTTTGAGTTTTGGTTTGCGTAAGACTGTTTGTTTAGGGCTTTCTGTTTTGAGTGTCTTTACTGTTTCATTTCTTTTGTTTGTTTGTTTTGTAATTTTTATTTTGTAATTATTTTATTTTTGTATTTTAATTCTTGTGTGTTTTGTGTTTTTTTTATTTGCTTTAATACCTTCATTTGTTATTTTTGACATTGCTTGTTCTTAATTTTTAAACATTGAGGACAATGTTCATTTCTAGGTTTGGGGGTATTGGAGTTTAGCAAGTAAATTTGGTTTTTCTTAAATTAAAAAAAATAATAATTAATTTCTTGCTTGTTTTTCTTTTTTTCTATATTTTGAGTCTTGTTTTGTTTTGAGTCACTTTCCGAACACTTATAATGAGATTGTGATAAATGTTTGCATGACTTAAATAAAAATTGGATTTCATTTTATTATTATTATTATTATTTTATTAAAAAATTAAAAATTAAAAAAAAATTAATTTGGCTCGTTCTAGCATGATATGTTCGAAACCTTCTTTGCACTTGCCATTTGTTTCTTAATTTTCCAATTAAAGGATTTGCATGACCTAAAGAATTGTATCAAGCATAAATTAGACTTATATAACCATATAAAGTGAGCTTTTGAGCTTTGTGCTTCATTTCATGAGTGTTATACACGTACTCTTATTTTCTTGTCATCAAAGTTGTTGTTTGATATCATTATTCATTGATTTGGTTGAACACTTAAAAGTTATTCATTCTTATGCAATTTGATTTCATGACATTTAAGAAGTGATATTAAGGCCCTCTTTGGATCGTTTGTGCCTTTCAAGCTAACTTTATGCATGCTTAAGCATGATTTTCCATTGTTAACCATTTTGAGCCTACAAGTAAACCTTTTCTTTCATTTTACCAATTATATTTCCTCGCCTTAGCCCAAAAAACAAATATTTACCTTTCTAAGGAACTCATGAGCTCTAATTCGGATGTGTTTTTCATGCTAAGTTTGGGAAGGGATATTACATAAAAAATAAATAATAAAAAAAAAAAACTTCACTCAATTGGTGAAAGAAAAGAAAAAAAAAAAAGAGAAAAGTTGTGATTAAGTGGTGGTTGATTGAAAATTCATTTTTGAGCCTTCAAAATAAATTGGTGTTTGGAAAGGAGTTTAAATCATTGTAAATGAAGGTATAAAGAGTTTTGATCATGTAGAAAAAAAAAAACTAATCATGATGATTCGAAGTCTTGTAAACAATTATTTTATGCTCTTAAATTTTGAGTTCCTTGGACTTTGTATTATCCATACCTTTCATTTCTCACTCACCTTATACCCTTGGCCCCATTACAACCTATAATAAAGACCTAAATTGATCTTAAATGTTATATGGTTGAATTGCATGCATTTTCTTACTTTTAAGTGTTTGGCATCCTTCTTGAGATCATATTAATGCAAGTTCTTCATCTTCCTATTTTGAGTTAAGTCCCTTATGGTTTAACTCTAATCTCATGTTTATAACTGAGTGTTGCATTGTAGCCCTCTTCTGAGTGATTCATTTGTGAGAGGACAACTTTGGTGAGATTTGAAGTTGCTTTTGTGCTTGGTATGATTTTTGAAATTGTGTGAAAACTAAGATCGGGGAATTTGTTGCATTTGGCTATCACACTACTACACTTTGAGCATGTTGTGTTTTGAACTTTGTCGCCTTGTAAATAATGTCTAAAATTGAGCTTTTAACTTTTGAGTCATGTGCATGAGTCATTTCTTTTCAGAAAATGTTCGGAAAGATTGTTTTGAGTTTTATTTTTTCTTTTTTATTTTTTGTTTTTGTTTTTGTAATTATTTTTGTTGTTTTTGTGTTTCTTTTATTTTGCTTAAGGACTAACAAATCTAATAAGTTTTCTAACCACTTTGTTTTGTAGAGTTACCAAAACGTTTGTGGGTATCGTTTCTGTTAAACCCTCAGGAGAGACAACTCCTCCTACTAGGGATGCCTAGAGGTTTAAAGGCTTGTTACATTCGCTCAATGCAATCGAGTTACCTGCGGAAGTGGTTTAGTTAACTTCTTGTTTTGTTTTAACTTTGTTTTTGTGTTGTTTTGCTCGAGGACTAGCAAAATCTAGGTTTGGGGGTATTTGATCAGTTCATAATTGTATATCATTTTGTACCCTTCTAGCTTATGATTTGGTTATGTTATTGAGTTAAACTTGTGCTTTTAATCCATTTTCTGTTTTGATAAGTCCATAATTTCATACACTTGCATGCCTTCTTTACTTAGTGATTTTGCTTAGTTTCTCTTTATTTTGAGTCACTTACCTCTGTTTGTGTGTTTTGTAGGTTAAGATAGCAAGAGATCAAACAGAAAATGGATTAAAAGCACAAGTTTAACTCAATAACATAACCAAATCATAAGCTAGAATGGTACAAAATGATATACAATTATGAACTGATCAGGTGTGCTCCTAGTTAGTGTACTCTTAACGTCTACCGAGTGGTCATCTTCTTTGACAACTTAAATTGCTTCTTCAAGCTGGGCTTGACCTTGTGGGAGTTTTTCTACTTCTTCAAGGTGAGATGTTGTTCGACAGCCTTAGCGTCAGTGATCATGTGTGGAACATTGATGTGCTGGAGGTCAGCGAAAAGTGGGAAGGCGAGGTAGACGACAATCCACGAGGTTCCCATCACCTACTGCCATGGTGTTTGGGCCTAAATTTGACGCACTCAGCCTGTCAACGCACTCAGCCCGTCAACAAATAAATAGGCCAAGGCAATACACTCGAACCAAACATTGAAGGCCCGAAAGCTGTCAAAACCGTGAAGTAACTTGGGGCTCGAAGGAACCCAAATTGGGCTTGAAACAAAAATTGGACTTGACTGGTTTTTAATTAAAAGAAGACCAAAAAAGAGACAGACCCATGTGACCCTCTCTTTCTAAGAAAAGTCAACAATTTCAATTGAAACTAATAAGGGATGAACAGGGGCAGAGAAGAACGTCTCTAAAAAACTTTGCTGCCAGGAGATCAAATTCCGTTTTGTTTATTCAAGGATATTCTTCTGCTCCAAAGAATGCACCATTTTCAAGGGATACGCACACTCTTATTTTATGAAAAGGCGATAAGCGGGAAACGGGAGTTGTTCAAAACTGAGAACTTAGCATCACAAGTTTGAGACTCTTACAAAAGCAGTTAAATTGAAAGAAGGGTATGGCACCCCATCAAAATACAGGGAAATGATCACTTCAGGAATTGATTGTTGAGTGCTTACTTGCCAGGATTGATAAAACCCCCGTTTCTTTTTATTTAAAATTGAAAGATCTTTTTGCCACCCATTATTAAAAGAATTAGAGCTCCCATTCTAAAAAGTATCTCTTATAAATATAAGAAGAGGGTAAACAAAAAAGGGACATTCAATAAAACAACCAAAAAAATCAACCAGAGACAAAAACTCAAAATGATCACTTGATTCCAAAGCCTTCAAACAGCTATCAGTCAAGACACCCAACTTCAGTCCAGACTTAGAGAAATAAATCATTCAAAACGAGATTTCTCTCGTTACAAATTTGGTTTAGCATAAGTCAAAGCAAGCAGAGTTCAGTTTTCTACAAATATGAAAACCTCAACAAATTTATGAAGAGCCCTGATTAAGCAGGGGCAGATGCCACATTGAAGCTCCAGCTCAATAGTCAGTTCCAGCCACTTCTGCCCCTTCCAAACTGAAGAAGTCCCAATTCTGCCCGATCAAAAGCTTTCCAATGTTTGAAATAAATTAAAGCTCTGCCAAACTCGAACGTTGGCATCGAATTTGCAGCTAAAACAGACCAGTTGAAGTTGTTGAAAGTCCAGTCCCGCACATGCATATCTACTCCAGCCCGGTTAGAAGCATCTACCTGGACAGAAATGGAAGCACCGCCCTCTTTTTGTCTTTTTATAGTCAATTTTTTCCTTTTGAACTTTGTAAAGAAGAGCTCTGCCTAAAAACAGATCACTTTCTTATCATTTATTCTGGCAGGAACTACCAGTTTTGTCCTGTGAAAAATTGTGAAGTCCTCACCGGTCTCGGCAGGAAAAGAACTTACTTGGGAGATATTCCTCACCCAAATTCACAATCACTTGTTCAGAAATCAGTAACTTGGGGCGCAGGTTATCTATTTTTAAAGAAGTCTGCTAGGATTTTTCATCGCTAGTAGTGGCCCGCTCGCACACTAAAGAAAGTTGACTTGTTAACCAGTCAATGGTTTTCAAGGCAATGGGGAACTTTACCCTACCATCACAGGAGACAAATCAAAACGGGTGAACACATGGTATGTCACTATCTGGAGATCTGCTTCAATTTCATTTGAATTCTTTAATGGGTGACTAACTGACTTCTGTCTTCTGCAGACGATGACATCTACAAAAAGCTCGATCTCAACGTGGACAGGGTTAAGGTTCGTCAAGCCATGAACATCCTTACCAGGTTTTGTGAATGGCATTGGCTATTGAGTGAATATCGAAGAAAAATAGGTGACGAATAGGACGAGTCCTCGACTGAACTCCCTATCAAAAGGAAAGCTGCTCCTAAGCCTTCCAAAAATGATGTTGTAACCTCATGAGCAAGATATGTGTCTTCGTTAAGAAAGAGTCGAGACTCCCTTCTCCTGTGATAAAGTCTTCTTTGAATGAGGTCTCGCATACTTAGAAGACTCAAGTGAGAGCTGCTCCTTTGTCGTTTGCTGGGTTCAAGCACCTCATAGGCACGGAAATCAAGAACATTGGTGGCATGCAAAACATTCAGGACATTATGCCGAAGTCTTCAACTAAAAAGCCCAAAACCTATGATCTGCCCTGCAAGGATGTCTGCCTTAGGTCTGGTTCATCTGCGAGAAGCGGAGGTCTCCTGACATTCCTCATAGAAGTTCTAGTCATCTACATCAGTCGAGGGATGAGGATCAAAATGGAAGAGCTACTCTTCTATCTGCCAAGCTACGAGCAGTCAAGCACAGAGCTGATTCAGCATCATTGACTCCCTTGAAAGTGAGGATGGCTGCGGGTAAAAAGGTTAGGGAGTCTTCTGCTTAGGCAAAGGGTCTTTCAAATGAACGAACTGTTGGTCCAAAAGTTGATAAACCTAGATTTGCAAGGGATGTGTGGGTGTTTGACCTACTCAAGACAAACTTTCAATCAAGCCTATCTTCTTACACTAAGCTGGTTGATCATATACATCAAGCTAGCGATCTTGGCGCAATCTCGAGACTTTCTTTTGATAAGCATAAGGAAGCAGTTGTCACTTTGCTTAAAAAATGAGTAGTTATTGTTATTGAGGCCATCATGAATTTGTCTAATGTTGCCCCCTCTTCTGCTCAACTGAGAAGTTGGAGAAGAAGAATGTTGATATGTCCGGCATGCTCTCCGCCGAGTAGGCCCGTCATGAGATGTGTGACTTGAAGAAGAGCACGTTCGTGCTGAAGAGTTCGCTTGCTTAAAAATATAGTGAACTTAACTTTTCTACACTACCCTACATGAGGGAAAAGAGGCCTACTTCTGTCTCGAGCATAAGCATGCCGACATGACCCACAGTTATGACAAGCTGCTGGCCAAGTTCGACGCCTACCACGAAGCCTGAAAAATCCAGGTTTGAGGTCATCTGTTGTTAATATTATGTTAACTCGCAATTGTACGGGGCAATTAGTAGTATAGCAAGACAAGTACGAGGTCGTGCCCACGAAGACTGAGAAGTTAAAACTAGTTATGTACTTTGTTGCGTAGATTCAGCTTCACCAAAATGGATTCAGCTGCATCCTCAACTTGTGATACTCGCAAGTGCACGAGCCGTTCGGTAGTATAGCATATGTAAGTGCGAGGTCGATCCCACGAGGATTGGTGATTGAATGATCCAATTCATTTCCCTACAAAAAAACAGAAATGGAAAAGAAAATAAATAAAACAAGAAAAAGGAAATAACTCAAGCAAATAAGTTCCCAAGTTCAATTAGATTAACGGATTGATTCTAGCTAAAGTATGATTAGGCCATGGTGTCTGGTTCTAACCTTGTGTTCCTAATTCCCTAATTTGATCATTTGTTGTCTAACCTAAACTAAGCATTAGGAACCCATTAAGCATAGAAGAACAATTTAAACAACCAAGCATGTATCTAATCCCTGTTGTCGAATGTCCATACATACTCTTCCTATTCATAGTTCAATTCGAATTAAAGCATGGTGTCTACTCTTAATTCAAACCAAGATAGCTAACATGCAAGCCTAAATGGTGATCAATCATTCAAACTAGCATATTAACTTATAAGCATAATGAATAAGAACAAAAACCATAACTGAAACTTGGAAACTAATTAAACTTGAATACTTAAGAAAGAATGTACATTACAAGAAAAATAAATTACAACTAAGAAAACATTAAAGAGAGACTAAGAGAACTTTGAGGAAGAAAGGAGAAGTGTTTGGGAAAAGTGTTTGAGGACATGGAGGCTTTTTGGAGAAGAAAGTAGAAGTAGAGAGTTGTTTGAGAAAGTGTTTGGAGAACATGGAGAATTTGAGAACTTGGGGAAGGGAGAGAAAGGTGTTTGTGTGTTTGAGACATGGAGATTTTTGGAAGAAAATGTGTTTGAGAGCTTTGTGGATTTTGGAAGAGAAGAGAGATGTGTTTGAGAAGGAGAAGGGATTTGGAAGAGAAAGTGTTTGAGGACTTTGAGAATTTTGTAGAATGATCTTATTACAACAATTGAGAACTACAAAGGAAAACTAAGAGAATTTGAGGGAGAGAAGGGAAGGGAGCTCTAGAGAAGTGTTTGAGAGCTCCCCCCCTTGGGGTGTTATTACAAGCTTAGAGAACTTCCCTATTTATAGGCCTAGGGGAAGTGAAAATCTGAATTATACAATTGAATTTTATAAACACACTAACTTCACTAACTTACAACACTTAAATCACTTAACCCACTATTGCATTTGAAAACAATTCCTCTTGTCTTTAGGCTTAGTGTTGCAACTCCCACTTCATCATCTTTTGGCATTAAGCTTAGTGTTGCATCATCCACTTCACCATCTTTTGGCTGCTGCAAAATTCCACTCAAAAATAGGAATTGAATATGCTTCCACAAACTTTCCCACAATCAACAACAATTCATCATGCATATGTCATGCATGACAATGCATTGCAGCCAGCTTATGGGCTCGTTTTGGGCTTGTGTCTTCATTCTGAAAAATCTGGAAAAATATGGATCTTGAAGTTATTTGTCTTATCTTTCCAAGCATATGCAGCCCAGCTCAAGGAAAAATCCGGAAGGCCTTCAAATGTGATTTTTGGCCCAGTAACGCAGATGCTGCCGAATTTGACCTTAAGTTGCCAAAACATGTATAACTTCCTCTAGGAGACTCGGAATCATGAACCGTAAAATTCTACAGAAACTAGACTTCCGTATCTTTCCAATGGTATATGGCTCATCATCTGGTTCTTCTTGAGCAAGTACAGTCCAATCCGTGAAGTTGACTGATCTGCAGACACCGTTTTGAGCTAACTTGTCTCCAAAATGCAATTAGTGAGTCCTTAAGCTTATTACACTGAAACAAACACAAAACTTATTAAAAGCACAAGTTTAACTCAAAAACATAACCAAATTATAAGTTAAAAGGGTACAAAATAATATGTAAATATGCTCTGATCATACCTAGATTACCAAATTCAAGAAAGTAGGAGGTTATGTCTAAAACAGAATTTAAAACAAGAGTGGTTGTGATTGTTGAACAAAATAAGCAAAATGAAATTGCAAACAAAAACAAGTAAACAAATGTAACAAAGAGTGGTTTTAAGAGATGGAAAACAGATTTGGAGACTAGGGCATTCGAATCACCACAACAATTCAATTCTGGGTTATAAGAAGTCAAGTAACAAGTCTAATTCATATTCAAAGATTGATTCTAGCTAAAGTATGATTAGGCCATGATATCTGGTTCTAACCTTGTGTTCCTAATTCCCTAATTTGATCATTTGTTGTCTAACCTAAATTAAGCATTAGGAACCCATTAAGCATAGAAGAACAATTTAAACAACCAAGCATGTATCTAATCCCTGTTGTTGAATGTCCATACATACCCTTCCTATTCATAGTTCAATTTGAATCAAAGCATGATGTCTACTCTTGATTCAAACCAAGATAGCTAACATACAAGTTCTAATGGTGATAAATCATTCAAACAAGCATATTAATTGATAAGCATAATGAATAAAAACATGAATCATGAATCAAACTTGAAACTCCAAACTTATAAACCCAGAATATTCATGTTAGGTTACATCGAAGCCCTAGTTATGAAATTAGCTGCTCATAATGAAAAATAAACTCAGATAGAAATGAGAAAACATAAGGAATGCAATAAGAATAGAAAAACCCATTTTCTGAAGTTCTTGTGGTGTCCAAGACTTCTTCAAGTGCTTCTCCACGTCTAATGCTTCTCCAAGAGCTTCCCCACGTCTAGAATGATGTATGACAGCTAGTAGGTGATTTGGGATGAGTTTGGGTGAGTGGTGATGGTTGAGAAAGAGGAAATTCGTAGGGAAATGGAAGGGAGGTTTTCTGGAGCTGTTTTGGTGATTTGGGGCAGTTTAGAGTATTGGGTTGCTTGCTAGAGTGTATGGGGTTGATGGGAGTGTATGAGGATGATTTCTAGATGTGTTGATGGAATGATGGAAGTGTGGAGGATGGCTGAAGTGAATTTTGTAGCTTGAAAACTTCTATATTTATAGGGCTAAGAGGGAGGAACATCATGATGAAATCCAACACCACCATTCCTCTTTTAATACAACCCATAACTCCCACTTCATCTTGTCAATGTTAGTGTGGTTGGAATCAACTCCATCCCATACTTCTTTTGCTGCACCTCAAGCTTTCTTCACATGGGAATTCAAAGGTGTTCAATTGTGGCTGCCTTTTGCTGCCAACCCATGTGGGTTTTCTTTTGGTTGCTGGAAATAAAAGATTCTTCTGAACTAGGCTTGGTGTAGGAAGGCCTGAGGTTTCAATATGTATCCAATGGGGCTCAAATTTGGATATGTAATAATAGACACCCATTGGAACAACATGTATGAAGAATGTATTCCCAACTGAGCAATACAAGTGTATGTTTTGGGCCTTGCAAGTTGACTTCCGAAAATAGACTGGAATTCACTTCATTGCAGTCAGCTTGTGGGCTTGTTTTGGGCTTGATCTTCCCTCCTATAAAATCTGGACAAATCTGAATCTTCAAACCCTTTGAATTATCTTTCCAAGCATATGCAGCCCAGCTCAAGGAAAAATCGAAAAGCCCTTCAAATGTGATATTTGGCCCAGTAACGCAGATGCTGCCGAATTTGATCATAAGTTACCAAACCTTGTATAACTTTCTCTAGAAGACTCGGAATCATGAACCGTAAAATTCTCCAGAAACTAGACTTCCGCATCTTTCCAATGATATAGGGCTCATCATCTGGTTCTTCTTGAACAATCACAGTCCAATTCGTGAAGTTGACTGATCTGCAGACACCGATGAGCTAACTTGTCTCCAAAATGCATTTAATGAGTCTCAAGCTTATTACACTGAAACAAACACAAAACTTATTAAAAGCATAAGTTTAACTCAAAAACATAACCAAATCATAAGTTAGAAGGATACAAAATGACATGTAATTATGCACCGATCATCATCATTGATGCATACAAGCTAGGCTACTTGGATTGCAAGAGTAGAGTCGCTCCTTGTCATTCCATTGAAGATGAAGATGTCGAGCCATTTTGCCCTGAGATGCCCCATCCTCAAGATGTGAAAATTAATGTTGTGGACATAGAGGTAGTCGAAGAGCACGTAGCTGATGAGACTACGACTTATGAGTTCGCAGGAGGATGATGCCAATGAGGACGCAACTGATGAAGTGGCAGTTGGGGCCGTGGAGCAGGTAACCAAGGCTGTTGAGCAAACGGCTGCAACTGATGAGCAGGTGACCGCAACTGATTAGGCTGAAGTCGAGGAGGTTGCTGGCTCTAAGTCGCCTACCAAAGTCTCGTAGTAGACGAAGTCTTATTTTATTTTTTTCATGCTTTTTGCTTTTCTTTTGCTATAATTAGTCTTGGTTTTCCATCCTCCTAGTTGGTCACTTTTGCTATGAAAAACTTCAGTTATTTCTTTAACTTCAATTTGCATTAAGTCTTGTGAACTGCTTGAGTGACATGCTAGCGTCTTGATTGGGCATCTCCCTTAGGATTCTTGAATGTTTACATGCATCTCCCTTAGGAAGCTTTTGGATGTTGTTCCGTGTCTCCCTTAGGACACTTTTGGAAGTTGACCTGCGTCTCCCTTAAAATACTTTTTGGCAGTTGTCATACGTCTCCCTTAGGACACGTTTGGACAATGGCATGCGTCTCCCTTAGGACGCTTTTGGTAATTGTCCTATGTTTCCCTTAGGATGCTTCTTGGACGATGGCATGCGTCTCCCTTATGACGCTTTTGGCAATTGTCATGAGTCTCCCTTAGAATGCCTTTTGACTCTTCTCTCCAACACTGAGTTGAATGAAAACTCGAACTTGTATTAATGTTTGTTGCGATTACATCACTTTATTGAATGGAAATAAATGGATGAACAACTTTTTTTTTTAAAACTTGGAAGTAGCTTTTTCTTCAATTGTAGTGGAGATGGCACGGTCGCCTGTTGGGGACCAAGCTGGCAAGCGGAGGCTTCACGGGTAGTATCTTCGGAGGTGATGGGCATTCCATTGTCTCAAAATTTCTTTTCCCTCCAAGGTGTCAAGTGTATAGCTTCCTCTGCCCCCAGATCAATTGATCATGTAAGGGCCTTCCCGGGCCTTCCCAACCGGGTTTCATCTTCTTTGATCATTGCCTTTGTGCTAAAATGAAGGCTTTTCTAAGCACAAGGTCCCCAGGTTGGAATTGTTTAACTTTGGCTCTCTTATTGTAGTAGGACATGAACTACTTGAATAATGGCATTTTCGCATTCTTCTTCAAGTACGTCAAGGTTGACCTTCATCTATTCGTAATTTTTATCAATGTTGCCCACCTCGATACTCATGGATGCATAGTGATATGTGGAGGAATGATTGCTTCTGTTCCATAAGCTAAGTAAAATGGGGTTTAACTAGTTAATCTTCTTTTGGTAGTGCGATAAGCCCATAGGACTACGGGTAGCTCATTGACCCACTTTCCCTCGGCGCCTTCCAATCTTTTCTTTAGGCAGTCCAGCACAATCTAGTTGGATGCCTCTACATGGCCATTGCCCTTCGGATATCTCAGAGTTGATAAATGCTGTTTGATGCCATAATTGGCAAGGAATGCGGTGATATGCCTGCCAATGAATTGAGATCCATTGTCGATGACCAGCAACTGTGGACAGCCGAACCAACGGATGATGTTTCTCCAAATGAATCGTTCCACATTGGCTTCTTTAGTAGATGACAGAGCTTCGGCCTCGATCCATGACGCGGGTGTCACTAATCGACCTTCTCATTGAGGACTTTGTTTTTTTATGATGAAAGTTAGGCCTTTATACCAAATCATAATGAACCACCACACCAAGATCCACAACTTGGACATTCTTCTTCATCCTAACCCTTTATGGCTACAAATTGGGAAGGTCCCTCAAAAAGCTCAAGCCAGAGGAAACGTGTAACGTCCCACATCGACCAACGGAGAGGGGTTGATGTGCCTTATATGTACATGTCTGCCTTCATCTAGCACAAGGCCTTTTAGGAGCTCATTGGCTTCGTATTCATGAGAACTTCGAAGTTAAGCGAGTTGGGGCTAGAGCAATCCCAGGATGGGTGACCCACTGGGAAGTTGCTCATGAGTTCCCAAAAATAAAACCATGAGGGCAGAGAGAGGCCCAAAGCGGACAATATCATGCTACGGCAAAGCCGATCCCGAGATGTGACAAAGCGAACTAGAATTTGGAAGGGAATGCTATCTCAAATGAGACCACCCAGCAAGCTATGGGAAGAATTAGCCTTAGCATTGATTCAATTGCCATAGACTTTTGGGGAGTCCATAACCTATTGACAAAAGGGAAAAAGGGAGAGAGAGCAACAGAGTTATATGTGGGATGCCATTAAGGAGACCTCAAATTGAGATGAACGTGCTCATTATAAAGCGCTTTCTTTGTTGAATACTAACACAAAAAAAGATGCATTTTTTAAATGTCCCCTGAGGAGCGCTCAAATTGGATATCCTACAATTTGGAATGAGTGGTTTTTTATAGAGTTTTTGGGAATGACTGGTTTGTTTGGAATGATTGGTTTTTGGGATTGTTTTTTGGTTGATAATGCATAAGGATTTTTGGACTATTTGTTTTGTTTATCAAACGTTGTTGTTTATATTTAAATACTCTATTGGTTATTAAATAATTGATGATGAATACATTGTTGTTTTGCTTTCCTGAATCCTAGGTATCTTGGAATCTGATTTTATTTCTAGATTATGTTGTAAAATATTTATTGCTTAATATGTTTTAGCTCCAGTGCATATGTGACTTTATTATTAATTGTGTTTGTAATTTGTTTATCATTTTATTTATGCGGTATCAATATATATAATGGAGGTAGAAGAAATTGAGAGGCAAGAAATTAAGGAGGACGAAGAAATTTATGAAACAATTTGGAATTTATTAATGGCAATTCAAGCAGTAGCTCATGCGTTGAATAAGATTATCATGCATAGTGAAAATATTGAACGTCCATTAACTCGCGACCAATTACTATGAAAGGATATAATTATATACATCATGTATTGAATAACGATCCAGAGGATTTTCGACAAAGGTATAGAATGTATCTTGATATGTTTCAAAAGTTATGCAGTATTATTAGAGAAAAAACACTCTTACAAGATACAAGAGTCATTTGTGTAGAAGAAAGGCTTGCAACATTTTTGCTTATTGTGGGTCAAAATAATAGATATTGTCTAGTGTGATACATTTGGCCGATCCCACTTCACTGCTAGTAAAAATTTTAACAGAGTTTTAAAAGCCTTGAACACAATAGCATCGAAGATGCTATCCAAACCTGGATCTGGAGGACCAGCTAAAATAAGGGAAAGTACAAGGTTTTACTCACACTTTAAGGTAAATGTGTTGTTTGGTGCAACTTGTTTTATTCAAATTGTTATATGTTTAATAATATCTTTTAAACTTTTGGGTTTATTTCAGGATTGTATCAGAGCCATTGATGGCACACATATTCCAACAATGGTAACATGACACGACGTAAGCAGCTATCATAATCATCACGGTACAATATCACAAAATGTATTAGCAGCTTATAACTTTGATTTGGAATTCATATATGTTCTTAGTGGGTGGGAGAGCTCAGCTCATGATTCAAGAGTACTACATGATGCTTTAACAAGGAGGAATGGACTTAAGGTGCCACAAGGTATTTTTTATTTATAGTTTACATTGGGTCATACATTGGATACTAAAATATGTGTAATCTATTATCAGGTAAAGTTTCTTAGTAGATTGTGGATTTCCAAATCGACGCCAATTTTTGGCTCTATTTCGAGGTGTTCGATATCATCTCCAAGAGTTTGGTGGTCAAGATCATGCACCTACAAATGAAGTTGAGTTGTTCCATCTTCATCATGCGCCCTTGAGGAATGTCATTGAGAGGATATTTGGTATATTTAAATCACGATTCACAATTTTCAAATATGAACCTCCATTCCCATATATGACACAAACAGAGCTAGTGTTAGCTTATGTAGGACTACACAACTTTCTTCGAAGAGAGTGTAGATCTACGAATTTCCTGTTGAATTGGAGAATGAATCTTCTTTATCTTCATCGTTACCGGTTAATGAAGGGGATCCTAAACTAGATTTTCAAACACAAGAACAACAACGACAAAATGCTAATGAATGGAGAGTTGGTATAGCTTTGAATATGTGGAGAGATGCCGGGCACAATGACAACAATGAGAATCAAGGATAACGAATGAATGTTGAATATTTTCCTTAAACTTTGCTTTCAAATTTGTTATACATTTGTCACTATATTTCTTGTGAATTTCTTATGAATTTTGCTTTTTGTTAAACATAATTTTTTTTTTTTATGAATTTTGCTTTTTGTTAAAAGAATATCATTCATGATTACTATGTTTGACCAAACTATCTGGTCAGAAATCACTAGGGAAGAGAGGTTAATGTATTTGAAGTCTTCAGTAACCACAAGGAAAAAAAAACAGAAAAAGAAAGATCCGAAGTTTCTTCCGAAATCATGCAGCTATTGCACCATACTTTTTATACAAAGTGCCAAACGAGAGAGCAATTAGAAACAAATTTCCTAAAGGAAGAGAGCACCACTTACTACTTGGTGGAAAGCAAACATCGCTTCTTGGCTTTTTGATTGTCTAGGTAAGGATGCCAAAGTTAGCATTCGTCTAAAGAAATATGTTAAAGAAATTATGGAAGTCCGGAATAAAAGCCATACAATCTTATAATAAAATTATACATAACTCTTCTCAAGTCTACAAGAAATCTAAAAGTTCCGTAAAGTTCCATGAAATTTGGCACTTAAAAAAAATTCTTTTAAAATGCTATAGAATCCTAATTGAATACAACCGCCCCCTTTTATTTCCTCAACTTGTAACTTTAATTTCCCATTTTGTAAGTTTATTTCCACAATTTTTAAACAAAAAGTCGTTAGTCAACGAGTTTGGGCTAGAGATGGGCTCCATTTTGCCATATCAGTAGTTCAAATTCATGGGTAGAAAGCCACGTGTGTGAAATGACTAAAACACCCTTGCCACATCATCAAAATTGATAGAATTTTGATAGATATGATAATAGTATGGGCAACATGGAACACCAAACTTGGTCAATACTCAATAGGGTTTGATAAATAAAAATTTTAAAAAAAATTCGGCCGATAGGATAAAGTGAGTCATTTTAACTTCCAAGAAACAAAGTAAAATTTTACCATACTTTAACGATAAATAAGTCTTTGATAATAACCCTCAATTTGGATAGTGGAAAAACATGTAGTTACCCAAAAAGTATTTTCGTTTTGTTTAATCAAATTTAAACACGTGGAGGCTGGAATGGAAAGAAAGGCCAATGAACTGTCTTACGTTTCTTGGACCTCTCTCCTTCATATTTCTTTTGAGTTCCGTGTCTTGGTCCGTAGGTTATTATTTCTTCTAGTACCTTTATAAGCAAAGCCAAAACTGAATTGGGGTTTATGCGTAATCCATGACTTCTCAAGCTTTTTGGCTTCTGGGTATATACATCATCTGATTCATCTCTCACAATTCACAACAAGTAAGTTCTCAAACTTCAATTTTCATACTGACCATCAAATTTATTTTGATGTATACTTGATCATGATTACAAAAGCGTTTCTGTGCCCTGATCATGCGAGCTGTTTTTTCAATTGCATATTTGGTTTTCCTTGTTTCATGTATATGATCAGTTTGTTGCGACTTAGGTTTTGTGAAAAGCTTTTGTATCACTATATGGTGCTGGGCCTGTGATGTGAAATTGTTGTGTGATAGCTGAAACTACTGTATAGTTCTCTTACCAATCTTGATAATCAAATTCAAGAGTTGCGCTTTTGTTTTTGGTCCCTGTACGAAGATAGCTGGAAAATCATATAAATGAGCTACTTTTATTAGTTTCCTGGCTCTGTATCCTCTGATTCTCTCTCTCTCTCTCTCTCTCTCGGGGTGACTTTCTGCATTATGAGAGACGAATGGTAAATTAATTGTATCTGGGTTCAATTAATTGTAAACGGATTGGTAAATTAATTGAACATTTTACTCTAGGTGGGTTCAATTAATTGTAGATAGATTGCTTTGCATTTCAAGTTAAGGATCGTTCATGCTGTTGCTTCCTGAAATAGGTTTTGGTTTTCTATTTTATTTGATTATTTATTATGTCTCTCAAATACTAGGCCTTTGGTTTTGCTTCTAAAGTAATTATAGGATGCTAAGACTTCCAGTCATATAATGATAGGATTTTCCATGGAGATAAATTAATTGTCCTATACTCTATCCATGCATATGCAAGTCTTCCATGTTGGTTGTGTTTTGGGCTGTTGTCCAGTCAATCATTTTTAACTTCTATTTCATCAAGGCAATCATGTGACATACCCATCAAACCTTATGATATGATGCCTAATGTTAGTCCTTGTTTGAGGTGATGTGCAGATGGTAATTGGAGAAAGTTACTGTTCTAATCAGTTGGTTTGTTTGTCTGATTTGTTCAGTTCACCAACAGAAACTATGACATTGTTTCCATGTAGCACACTGATAATGATTTTGGCTGAGACTGGGTGTAACTCTACTAAAATTGATTTTTTATCAACAACTTAGTGTAATTTTGAGAGACGGAAAGCATCCAGGAATCAACTAGACTTGAAATCTTTAAAGCTACCATAGACATATAGCATAAGCTAGAATGCTGGTGTATTGCTTTATTGCCTATTAGGTCTTTCCTGGTAAAGTTTTTGTCTTTTCGTAGGTATCATACAGAGCCAGAATGTCTCATTTGTTCCATAATAGGCGATTTAGTGTTTCAGAGATATTTCTTGCAGCTCTGGTAATAATTTATTCATTAAATATTTATATCCAAAGGCCATAACTCTCTGTATGCATTCACACAAATGCTTGAGTATGCAAATTTTATCATTCCCTTCAGCTGGTGTCCAGAGTGACTAATGGCTGCGTTTTGGGAGAGGAGAGAAGGGGAGGGGGCATATATGAAATTCTTAATTTAGCATTTATTTGATGATTGCACCTCCATGCAATATGAAAGCACAACAGAATTAGTGTGCTTTTTGAGTGGAATCTTTTTTTGCATTACAGAGTTTGAACGTAAAGGGCAAGCATTACCTGAACTTGGTACGGGAGATATTTATTAAATTTGTTTCTGTGTTGGAAGAACTTGATATTATCAACAGTTGAACAAGAAGTGTGTTGCAGTGCATCTGTATTGTGATTCTTTTTATTTTTACGAATTAGACCATGTTATGGTGTTTGCCTTTGTTAGGTGCCCCTTTTGGGATATTAAATAATAGCTTTTTGTTAATTGATAATAGATCTCACTGTTGGAATCTTTGGGTATCATCTGTTACAAAAAATTCTGTACTTTTGTTAAAGACATTCAAAATGGCTTTTTTCAATAATTTTTAAATATATTTAAGTCAATGGCACGCACTTAACAGCAGAAAGAACAAATTCAATAGCACCAGAAAAATCATGCACCATTTTGGTATAATATTTCTGTTTGAATGCTATGTACATTTTCCCATAGCTAGAAGCTTATAATTTACTGAAAAACATTTTATGGGTCCTTTGCTTCTTCTTCAGATAAGAGTCATTTTTATGTATTCTTGTGAGCTTCTTCTAAATTTCATATGATTTCTTGCAGATGAATGCCAATTTGATATAACAATTCATTACCGGAACTACAAAATAGCAGAAGATACACCTATTCTGTAAAGTTTAATTCATGATCACTATGGATGTAAATGGTATAACCTGGGTTGGGGGTGTATATGAGAAATTCGAATCTATGTGCTTGGAGGTGGAAGAAAATATGTACCAGGTAAGCCCTTTGAAGTTATTAGTCTTTTTCTGTCCACAGGATTCCTAAGATAAGGTCCTCATCTATATAAATGGAATGTTTGCCATAGAATGCTGATCTGGAGGTGTTAATTCATAAGTTTACAATTATTTCTTCGTCTTCATCCTCCTTTCAGCACTTATTGACATCTTTTTCTTGCCTGTATTGTTCTTTATACTGGTTATTTATTTTACAACTATATCTATGATCATCTGTTTCAGTGACCTATGCCAAATACGGCTTTATGTGATTTTGTGTTCATCTGAGACAGTAGTCGTGTTAATTTTATTCTTGAGTTGCTCTAGTGGTTTCCTTTCCCATTAACCGATATTCTTGCTCATTCTTTTATTTGGGACAGGACACAGTCAAATTTGTTGAGAATCAGGTACAGACTGTTGGTGCAAGTGTTAAAAAGTTCTATGCAGATGTAATGCAAGATTTGCTCCCTGACAATTTGATGGATCCAGAGAAGATGTCAGCCTGTGGTTTCCCTGTCGAAAATATTTTTGATGTTGATAATTCTAAAAGTTCAAGGATTACCAAGAAAGATGAACCTATAGAGGCTAATGTTGAACACTTAAATAGGGATTCAGAGGTGATATCTTCTGTTAAGAATAAGGATGTGGACCATAAACTATCCTTCCGTGAACAACACATGTATGACTATCGCACGCAATCTGCAGAGAGTTGTGCGGAAGAAGCATGCTTGGACTTGTACTCAAGACAAGACCATGATGGGAATATGTTTAACAATGCAAACTTGGCTGTCAAAGAGAATCCAACGAAGCACAGATGTCCACAGGTGATTCCTCCTGCTGAAAAGGATTTGAGTGGACAATCATCATCCTGCCATGAAACCCATAAAGGTTCATGCGAGCATATAGATGCATTTATAACCCCTTCTATAGATGAAGGTATGGCATATGACTCCACTAGGGAAGGTCGTGTGATTGCAAATGCAAGCCAATGTACTGCTGATGTTTCAATTGGCTGCCGCTCATCTGATATGATTGTTTTGGATAAGTCGGATGCAAAAGAATGGAATGAAATATTAGATTCATCCTTCGGTGGCTTATCATTAGAACCAAATGGTAACTACTTTTGGACCCTGTAAAAGTGTGTTGTTTTTCACCAACCTTGATGCTTGTTCACTTTTGATTACGGGTTTGGCAGCTGCAGACATTTGTTTCATCAATGGGGTGGTTTCTCTGGTAGGATCCTCTCCAAGTGGACAAGTACAGTGTGAGAGATATGCTGAAAAGGAGGTCTCAGCGTCTCATCCTGGTACCACTGAGTACATCTCATTCTGATGCACATTAACCTTGTTCTTGTTATTGAGTTGAGGCAAGATTTTGTTGATGTCGGTTTTAGATTGACAATTGATTGATGAAAAGTGATTGTGAAGATAATAACTCTGACATAATGATGGAGATATTTTTCTCAACTCTGGACCATTATAGATTTATGTTCATGTGGGATCCAGATTTTATATGGGTCCATGATAATCTGAAATGTCTTTTGTACATGTGAATTTGTGTACTTCACTTGTTTGGGTTTTCTAGATTGTGTACTGGTTCATGATAATTTGAATGTTCTTTTCTACATGTAGTAAGTAGTAACTGATGACTGCAAATTTTTCAGGGGGATCACATGACTCCAATTTGGATGCGATTGAGAGTAATATTGTTGTTGTACAAGAAATGGAAACCATTCAACAATCTGCCAAGACGAAACTTGAGGAGACTTGTGTGATGGTGACTGGTGAGGATGTTCATTTTGTTCCTCACATGGAAGGCAAGCGTAGGCCTTACAAGGTACACTCTCCATCCCTCCCACGCCGCCTTCTCCCTACTTTTGCTGGCTTTAATTGAGACTTCTTTTCTAGAAAAAACTTCAGAAAGCCTTTTCCTCAAGAATGAGGTCTGCAAGGAAGCAAGAATATGAGCAGCTTGCATTATGGTATGGGGATGATGCAAAATCAAATTTGGAAAGTGAAGACGGTGTACTTCATTCTATTACTATGGAGGAGACGAAGAAATCACTATCTCATGAATTTTGTGAATCTGAATGGGAGATTCTGTAGGTACCCTTGTAAAAAGCTTGTGTAAATAAACCGCCTCACCGCAGCCTCCCCTTGCTGGTTATGGTGCTGTCCAAAATTCCTAGCTTCGGATAAAATTTGTACCGAAGTGGGTAAAATCCCCAACGATCTACTGCTCTACCGGGGAGTATATTAACAATTATGTAGTCTCCCTAAGATAAAGTGCTTGGAAATGTTATTTATATTTTAAATGGGACCAAGCCAATTGAGACGCACCTTTGTAGTCAGCATTGTTAATATATTGGCCTACTATTATGCAAGGTTAAACTATTGTTTGCGCTGCTATGCTGTCTTTTTTGTGTTTTTCTGGTGTTGTCTTTTATTTATTTTATTTTATTTTATTTTCTGTGTTGAATTTGTGAATGGAATCTGTTGAACTTGCGTAACTGGTTCAACTAAGTGCCTAGAGGGGAGAACAACTTATTCAAGTTAGAGTTATTATGGTTACTGTGTGGTGCTAACATCTTCTTCATGGTTTTTGTACTGATGGCAAGCAACTTATTGATATGCTTGTTCATTAATGTCTTTAGAACTTTATTGAATTCAAACACATCATAGGGATAAGGTCCTAACGCTGAAGATAGTGATTTTCTTTTCTTTAATTTTTCCTCTGCCTTTTCTAAAGAACATACAGAGCTTTTGCATCCATACGGAAGCCGAATTACTTATATGATTTAGTGTACTTGATTTTTGTAAAAACGTGGTCTGAGATTTTAGATTGCCTGCCAGTTTAATTTAGACAGGCTACTAGGTCATGCTGATTTATGGCACCTACAGGGCTTGCCAGCTTCTTAAGTTAACAGTTAAACTTAAATTTAGGTACCTTTTCTGTACATTCATCCTCTCTTATAAGTCCCTTCTCTTATAACTCTGTTGAAGGAACGAAGTATACAAAGTCTACTAACACTCATGACAGATCAAACAAGCAGGTCTTACGAGCTAAGAATGACTTCGGAAGTGTCCAAGAGCAACGAAGCATACAATAGCCTGTTCCAGGTATCTGGCAGGCCAGGCAGACACCAGTGGCTGCAATCAGCAGAGGACTCTGGTCGTCTTTGCATAGCTAACTGCTTCCACTGCTTTGTCTTGTAAATCATTGGGTGTGCATCTCTTCGATACTGAGACAGCTTCGTAATGTTCAGGTACGTCACCGGGGTCTTCATGCACTGCATTGTTCTCTCAACGGCTTCTATAATTTTTCTTGGAAATGTTGTTTCATAGGAATCGTCCATGATGGGTTGGGTTTTGTTGTAGCACCAAAGCTTTCCCTTGTGCTCTGGTGAAATGCTCCGGAAGAAGACTCTGGTTTTGGTCACATCCACATTTTGATCAATCCAACGTGCCCAGGTATTCATAGCCTTCTCAAATGCTGATTCAATCTCCATATTCTCCACCGTTTTCCCCTCATATTGAAACAAATCCCACCTGAAAATCTGACATCCATTAGACAAACTCTATGATAAATATTCATTGATTTTCTTTAGTAGAGAAAAAAAAAAGAACAAAGAAGACTTACGCTTTGATCTTTCCACGGTGCACCCACCAGTGACCGGTGTTGAATACCATAACGTCTGCCCCGACCCACTTCTTGGCTGAGGTAGCAACTCTGTCAAGCCTAAGAATTCTAGCACCACTCTCTTGGTTAATTTCTAGCTGCATTAGAAATGGGCTCCAGTAGAACTCAATAGAACAGTTATACTCCTGCAGTAATATAGAACCAACCAACCAAGAGTCTCACAGTTAAAAAGGGTTCACTAGGAGAAAGATTCTACAACTAGAAGCACTTTGAAACCAACCTTTGCTGTGAAGACCTTGTAGATGCCACTTTCCACATCAACTTGGGCTTGAGAGGGAGGGAGAGCTGAGTAAAGTAGACAAGCTAGAGATTCCCACTGATTTCTGTTGAGAGAGTCCCCAACTACTATCACTCTCTTTCCTCTAAGTCTCTCTAACATGTCTGTTCCATTAAACCTTCAACCATAACAACCTTGTTTACATATATTTTGATGCAACAAAGCAAAATGTAACGATATTATTAACACATACTTGGGTTAATTAATCAATTAGCTCACCTTGGAATCTTACACCCCTTGGCCTCCCAACTCCATTTCTCATACATGAAATCTGCCCTTCCATTCCTTTGGCAGCTGACTTGGTCACTAAGAAATGGACACTGAGCTCCTTGGTAGAGAGGGCTTTGCTTCGGATCGTAAACCCATTTTCCATCAAATACGTTGCATTTGTCTTCTTTATTTATCTGTTTCATGTGTTCCTTCAAGTCTGCTACTTGCAAGAGCGTCATGTTCACATCTGATTCATTGGCCGGTAGTGTTGATTTTATGGCTATGTTCCCAAGAGTTGATAGGTTTACCCTGTCATGGCTGTGGTTGAGAAAGAATATCAGAATGATGCAGCTTATAAAGCTTGCAGCTGTGCACAGCCTCCATCCTTCACCAATGCAGGATATGGTGTCCATTGCAGCAGTAATTAAGCTCAAGACAGGTTTATGGTTTATGAAGTTGTTTGAATATAACTTATAAGCAATTGGGTTAAAACTAATAATCACCAAAATTGATAAATTTTTGTTAGTTATAATCAGTGGAACTGAGTAGTTACCAAAGCACGTTCAGAAGCAGTAGCAGGTACTTAATGGTTTAGGTGGAAGCTTTAGCTTCATGACGTTTCCACATTTGGTTGGGGGTGGAGTGGATACAACCATATTTTCTAGATGATGTTGATGTCTCCTCATGAATTTGTATTGGCCATTTGTCACTGGAGGCCGTTGAGGCTAGATCATGAATGCATTCTCTCCATTTGATCAATTTAAGGGAGTATTTTGTTTCTGTTTTTGACGCTCATGTGAATAATGGATATGGGATTTCTTTTGTGTGTTTGGTACACCTACTAATGGAATCAGGTTTTTACATGAGCTGCGCTAGTTTGAAATAATAGAATATTAGCGTAAGCAAGGGGCTTATAGCTCCAATGGTCAATAGCAGTTACTCCGGGTGCTTATAGCTCCAATGATCAATAGCAATTACTCTGTACCTTAGTTATGTGTTTGAATCTCTTTTTCCCAATATCGCTTATGTCAACAACAAACTAAGCTATCATTTACATTAGAGTTGGCTATTCATGTTTATGGGTTGTATTCGTATTGAATTAATAGATGTTATCTGCTTATTATCATGTCGTGTTCGAGTAGACTCATTTACTATTGTATAGAGTTCGGGTTGACCCAATGTGTCAAGTGAACGAAACAATTAACACTAACATTTCTACAATAAAAATCACTTAGTATCTCAAAATCATTGAAAACCCAAACTGATTAATTTTCAAGATATGACTTCATCACCTCTATTGCCATTATATTATCATGGCTATCACCACCGTTGCCGCTGCCACCACTACCGCACCCCTGCCACCGCAATTGTCGCCACCCCACCGTCACCATGACCACAACTGCCACTACTATCCCCATTGCCGCCGCCACCACTACCCCCCCCCCCCAACTATACCACCAACACCTCCGCCGCCACATGACATGGTTGTTACCGCCACTCTCTTAATGTCTCTGCCATCCCCACCACCACCAAACTAACTACTTTAAAATCCATTAAAAATTTAATTGAATGAAATAATATATCTATCAAAAAAAATTTGGGGGAAGTAAAGATTTTTCAAGGGCTAAAATTAGTCTAGAATCAATTGAAATCCACAACTTTTTATTTACTTTAAAATCAATGAGTTTTTAAATACAACCAAACTTTTATGGAGTTTTTTAAAGTTATGATTGGATACATCCAAATTTAGATAGACTTTAAAAAGTCTGGATTGAATACACCCATAATTTTACAGGCTTCTATAAAAATGTGATTGAATACACTTGGACTTTTAAACTTCTTTAAAATCTTTTAAAATCTCAATTAGTCTTTTAAAAGTAATGTTTTATTTGATAACTAATATATCTGAGACTGAACATGTTAGGCCATACCCCAATGGTTGGGGCTCTAAAAGAGGTTGATAGAGCCTCATTTAGAGCACTGATAGAATCTTTGGAACTCTAAAGGCATCACTCTCACAACTGAAGGACTCTATATCCAAAGTTCTATATTCTATATTCTATATAATTTAATATACGTGTTATTTTTTATATTAAAAAAAGTTATTTTGCTTTCATATATATTATGATATATTAGTTTTTTTTTAGTTTTTTTTTTAACATTTCAACCAAAAAATTTCAAAATTTGGACAAGATTTGAAAATCTTATCTATTAAAACAACAACCTTGATTGTTACCTTGAAAAAAAAAACACCAAGCCTCATCCGTCAAAAAAACTCAAACTCAAACCTTATCTAGCCTATCCCTTTCATTGGTCATATTAAATAAAAAATAAAAGAAAGAGAAAGCAGCCATTGGTCAAGAAGAGAGTATCATGAGTTGCAGTCCCAAGGCAAATCATCATTAACACACATGGGGTTGACAGCTTTTTCTCCATACGAACCCCATTCAGTTTCACGGGCTTCAACCATGAACCTAAATCTGGGTATAGCTCCGGTGGGGCTCAACCTTTTAAGGCCTCAAAATTGAACCACAGGGGATGACGTTTTTGCTTTGATTGCTATATATTGCAGCCCAATGGTGGTGCAAAGTCCTTTAGAGCCCCACTGGGGATGGCCTTAGTAGTCGGATAAAGAGGCATTGGTGGGCTGCATAACACAAGATCAGCCCTCTTCTTCCTATATCTATCTCTTTCTCATCTCTTGTCAGCCGCTCTGCACTCACACTAGGTTCCAGCTAGCCGTCTCACAACCGCCTTCGCCGCCATCAGCCACCGTATCTCGCTCATCTTGTAGCCGTCTCGCAACTGAAACCCTAATCCAAAAAACCCAGGTAAGCTAAATTCTCATGAGATGAGACCCTGTGATCATTTTCTGTTGTTTATGTTGCCTTCTTGTTATAATCAAAGCAAAGACATATAGATAGATGGTGTCACTCAGGGGACGGATCCAGGAATTTTCCTTCCAGGGGTCAACGTCCCGACGGCTACTTGATATTGATTTCGAGCTAGGGTACATTCATCTGACCAATGTACCTTGAAAGCATGGGAAATTGAGTTGCAAAGACTTGCCTAGTTTCTAGCTTTACTGAAATTGTAAACAAAAAGAGACGAGAAAAATTAGATAAGAATGAGATTTTAGAATGCAAAGATTCAGATAATTCATCAAGTTTAAACAAATTGACAAAAATCATCAAGAAATTGATAGATCCTAAAACAAGATTGATGCCGACAGATTGACAAAAATCCTCAAGAAACTGATAAACCTAGAAACAAGATCAATTTTTGGAACCAAATGACAAAGTTAAAACTTGAAAAAGAACAGAGCCCAATAATTCATCAAATCTATTGTTCTAGCCATTAGAACACAAAATGGCAGAAAGGTCATCAAATTTAAACATATTATATACAAAACAATACTAGAAAACACAAATCAATGATTCAGACAATTAATTTAACGAAATGAACTTTAAACTTGAACAAAAACAGAGCCCCAAAAAACCATGTTTATGCTAGAATATTGGCAAAGTATAGTGATTGATCAATTTCCAAATTTCTAAAACCCAGCTAGAAAGATCATAACTTGAAAAAGAACAAATTCCCAAGATACGTTTACAATTAATACCCAAATCTGGGAGCTGAAACTGATATGGGGAGGGGAGGTATCGGGCTCTCTGTGTTAAACAGAGTATGCGCCTTCTTTTGTTTTTTTTTCAAAACGTGAGACAAAACGACGTGGTTTTGGCCTTTTTTTTTATATAAATAAAAACATTAGTAGAACGACGTCGTATTGACGTCGAGGATTAAAAAAAAAAAAAGAGGAAGCGCTCAAGCAGCGCTGCGTGCAAGATCTCTGCGCGCTGGAGAAGCAGCTTGTGGCTCTTTGGGGACTTTCATCAAACACTTTGCAGGGGTCAATTTTCTCCCCTTCCATGGCAGATTTCAGAGGTTGCAGGGGTCACTTGACCACCCTTGCTCCTCTGTAGATCCATCCCACTGCCACTCAAAGACATAGTACCAGCAGCACAGAACAACATAAACACAAGGTTCATACTTTTGGACAAGAGCATGAAGACGTCATCATCATCGGAAGGCCTTAACAAGACATGCCTGGCACTCGTGGCAGATGAGACGGCGGCGGTTCACTTCCAGCTGTGGGGAGATGAGTGCAATGCATTCAAGCCCGGCGACATCATAGGCTTAAGCAATGGCATCTTCTCTTATAACAGGAACAGTCCTGCTCAGGGCAGGTAAGAGAGGCAAAATAGAAAAGGTTGGAGAATTCATGATGGCATTTGTTGAGACACCAACATGAGTGAGATTTGGGTTCCTGACCCCAACAACTCTAAGAAGTACATACAGGAGGCTGTGATTTCTCCACATTCACGTATATTTCCACCCAAATACTGATCCTCAAGTTGTTCTTATTGCTACTCTAACAGTTTAATTTGTCCATTTTAATGGGACTCGAAATGAGTTGTGAATGATTTTCATTTTCATTTCTTGACGAAAGGATAGCGATTTCAAAGCAATCTTTCCTGGCATTCCAATAACATAATTAGAATAAATTTAGAGAGGGAGAGAGAGAGTTTAATCATGACCCAATGGAAGCAGTAGTAAAAACTAAATAGAGTGAAAAGCAGAGGAATGGCAGTAAGCTTTCCATTCTGTCTTGGTAATTTTATCATCCTTGTCATTATATACACATATCCAGTTTTTGTCTCTAATTATACACCCTAAATGCATGGTATCTAAATGTTAATTTTAAAGACCCAAAAAAGAAATTAGCAATCCTAATTTCCTAAATCCCATCAAGCAATCATGCATGTTATCTGACATATCATATCGCACACCTGATCTTATGCACTCATTTTCTGTAGAAGATAAAAAGGACTAGCTAATATTCAAATATTTCAACTTAAGAGTGACATTAATAATTAGTCAAATGACTAATTAACTATGTAGTAAATGTTTGATTGATGGTATCTCACTTTTGATCTCGCCCTTCACCAGACTTTGTATCTGGGTACTGACCCACCACTATACCCTCCGCAAGATCTTCAATATAACCTTCCTCTGTTACGCTCACAGGGTATGTGTGAACACCTTCCATGTCAACTAGGGGTGGGCATTGGAACCTCAAAATTGACGAATTGAATCGGTCTTAACATGACCGATTCAGTTCGGTTTTATTATAATTTTTGGCTATAAGAACCAAATTGAACCACATCGGACAAATAATTCGATTTTGATTCCAGTTCTAAGTGAAAACCAGACCGAAATTTGGACCATGTCCACCCCTAGTCAACCACTTCTTTTCCACTGTAAGTTTTCCAGATACGGTCTCCTATAAAATGCATTGTTCGCATGCATTCTAAGCTTCGGAGCTGGTTGAACAAATTCTTTGGTATGATCTATGTGTTTGTGACATCCAGTATGCTTCAATGTGACAATGTCCCCTCCGTTACCTAGTATTGGATTCGATTAGATAAGTCACTAAATCTGAAATGTGTTGAAGGATGAAATCAAAGTAGTGGCGAATGATTTTTCATTTTGGGGGGGATTAGGAGGGATATGTAGGTGTTGATATCCTACCATCTTGTGCAGATTAGATATGAGACAACTTTTCTTTATGAGTACTCAGTGACCTTCAACTTTGGTATAAAAAAAATCCAATCTTCCCTTTGAAGGAAGTTGAGGTTCCACCCCAAAACCAATTGGCAATGAGGGGAGTAGCCCAACTCCTTATAAGTCCTTGCTAGGTTTCTCAACTTTCCAATGTGGGACTCTTTACCTTCACATTCTCACATGCCCCCGCACGTGTGGCGAATTTTCAAGCCTAACACGTGAACAACACATATTGGGTGACATGGAGCACGTGTGGCCGTTGGGCTTTCACACGTGGGCTAACCTGCTGATACCATGAAGGAAGTTGAGGTTCCACCCCAAAACCAATTGGCAATGAGGGGAGTAGCCCAACTCCTTATAAGTTCTTGCTAGGTTTCTCAACTTTCCAATGTGGGACTCTTTACCTTCACATTCTCACACCCTTAACATGCTTTAAATACCTATCCAATTCAATCATAAGCACTTAGTCACATTATTCAGCTAGATCACCACCATAATGACGGTTAAGTAATTGTCTTGATGGACCTAAAGGCCTATAAACAAGACAGCTTTGGGAGAAATTATAGAAATTACAATACAATGGATAACCAAATTTAATGTGGAGAAAAACTTGTTTGGGCCTTACGTCGATCTCAAGTTTTACTACTGTAAACATTTTGAGCACTTTTAAGACCAAAATGTACCTCAAGATCGCAACTGACCTTTGTGGATGTGTACTAGCTCCATCCCACTTTCATGGGTGTGTTCACTCCACTTTGTGAAACCCAATTAATCCGAAATACCCTACAAGTTTATTTAGTTATTAGTCATCTAAGACGTCTGAACCTTAAAAAGGCCCATGCCTTTACCTTGATTCAAAGAGATTAGAATGAGGGGTTATAATGAGGGGGTCCTTAATAACCGTCCGATCCAGTGCAGAGTTGTTATTATTATTGGACTGTTAGATTGAACCCCGTTATTGTAACCCCTCATTATAGAAGCTACCCACCTCGATTAGCGCTACATATCACACCAAACATATATAAGAAATAGCAGTGATTTGGAGTGAAAGAATGAGCCAAGGTGACAACCCAAACCAGCCATAATATTTCAATTGTTTAGCTTATATTTAAGCTCACATCACATGTGCTTCAACTTGTACAATAATCATTACCTCTTAAAAACTATGTGCTTTGGATGTAATTAATTCTAATTCGTAGCGAACGACATAATTGACCAAGTAATCCATACTCAAATGGCTGCCTCCTCCTCCTCCTCCTCCTGCCCAAAATAAAATAAATAAAGCACAAGTTAGGTAAATGAAGCCAAGTCAAACTAATCAACCACAAAGAGGTTGCTGCGATAATTAAGTCTTCGAAATGGGACACTAGTCATCGCATTACGTATTTCTGAATCATATGCTTTAGAAAGCCCCACACAGAACCATCAATCTATTTAATTAATTAATTTTATTAGGTACTAATTATCCATTTAAATGGGTCCCACTGGTTTGCTGGACATGACGTACACTACACATCACTTAACTAATATGAACTACTATAAAGCTTGGCTTTGGTTCCAAAAGAAGATTGCAAGTGTGTGAGAGCAACGTTTGCTTTTATGTTCTTTGTGTTTTATATTATACTTGTGTTCAAAGTAACATTAGACAAATGTTTGAAAGAATATATTTTTGGACATAGGCAAAATATCAGTGCAAAAATTATATTATCATGCCGATCGACTAGTATAGTTTTGAATATAAGCACGACGTCAGCGAAAAAAAAACCATATTATCATGTCGACTCGTATGGAAATAAAAGAGTGGTGGAATTCATGTATACAAGTAGATCTTACAAGAATAAGAGATCATTCCCCCATTCCCCCACCTCCTGCCCTTGTCCCCTCTTTTTCTCACCAGTTGGGCTAACTAACACCATAATTTTATTGATCAAAGAGAGCGCCCTCCTTTATCAAGATGCTTTGCTTGTGCGGCTATAAGTGCCGAACTTAACCTAAAGAACCAACCATTTCAAAGTTCAAATGAGCTAGCCAATTAGAGAAGAGTGAGTAGGATTCAAGGCATCTTAATTTCATCAAGTGTAAAGGCTAAGATTTGATTATTATTGTTATTGCCGTGGATAACAATTTAATATGTGTTTTCATTTCACTTAAGGGGATGAACATGAGCAGTCGAATCTGGGCTCCACCATGAAAATGATATGGTTATGTTCATCGATATCCAAGAATGATTCTGAACTCGAGTACAAATGAAGTCTCCCAAAAAAAAATAGAAAAAAATGGAAAAGTTTGACTTTTGAGTTCATTACACAACTAAAAGATTAGAAAACAAATTAATTTATCACTACCCAAAGGTGGAGATCGATTATAGATAAGTCCCAAAGAATACCACCCAACAATTAAACCATTATTTCCCAATAGTTTAACAATTCTTTGATGACCATAGTATTGAAAATATTCTTTACTTAAACGACATTTGTTTCGGTCTGAATATGAGTTCAAGTGATTGGTTGTCTTTGTGATTATTGTAATCGAGTCTTTCGGCTTTTATCAATGATATTTCTATTACGTCAAAATAGAACATTACTTTACCTAATCCTGAATATTAAGTGAGAAAAATTGTGAGTAGAAAAATAGAAAGACAACATTCTTTCTTGTAACACCCGCACAAGTTTCTCAACAAAATCATTTTCTTTGCTTTTTGTGCCGTGGGGTTGGGCTAACTAACAAGTTGATGAACAAACAATCATGTGGAACAATCAAAGAAACAATAGGGAGCGTTCAAGGTGGGGAGGCCGCTTATGCAGAGCTTCTTCTGAGGTGACTTAGTGGTGGAGGTGGCTTTCAGGACAGTGCATGACTGATCCAATCCAAGAGGAACAAGACAAATCGAAAACGAAGTCAATTTATTTGTTATGGCTTCTTCTATTAAAGACCATACAAAGACAGGCCCTCCATTCAACCCTAGCTAGCAATGACACAGACATTATATTTTCCACCAATGTGTTTCTGCCATGCATTACAGACATTATCCTCATATGTTGCACTGATATTAATATTCTTCCCGATAACAATTTGATACTTAAAACGGAAAATCTAAAACTATAAGTCTGACAAATAAATCTTATGTTGTCGGATATTGAAAATGTTACAAATTCGACTTTCCTCTCATTCTTTCATGAAAAATAAAAAATCAATAGCAGACGTGAGCCATTTGCTAGAGTAATGAGCTCATCCCCTTACACATAAGTTCGAGTTTCCATCTCCACTCGTCAGTATATATACTACAGAAAATCTAAACCTATAAGTACCTAGTATATTCCAATCTTCATGACTGGACCAGTGAAGGTAGAGTGTTCTATAAAAAAAAGAACAACAATATGAAGTTGAGACTTTGACACTTGCATGAGAGAAGCACATGCATGGATGGATATGTGAACATCAGCGCCCTTGTCTGCCATCTTTTCTGATTATAATCCAAATCACTCATTCTCTCTCTCTCTCTCTCTCTCTCTCTCTCTCTCTCTCTCTCTCTCTCTCTTTCTCTACGTCTTTTATGCTAACTAATTTTACCAGACAAGTCAAACTCATAGTACAATGCCAACTAATTACCAGACCAGTCAACTCATAATATATATATATATATTATGTGTAGTTCACTAACCAAATATCACCGGCAAAGAACAAATAATTGAAATCCATGACATTATGCATTTGTAGTTCAAATAATATTCAATGTAGATCTTGTTTAATAGATCTTGACGAATACTTTGACAAAATAATAATTTTTTAATCTAAGAAGAAAATAAAGCTTATTTTAGCGATTCAAACTTCGAAAGAATTCGCGTAATTATGTTACGGCTAATCATTATGTACAAAGAGAGAAACCGTGTGATGTTTTGAGGGAAGGAAATTTTCTTTCTTACGCCACACACTTTAAAATTTTTGTTTGGGCTAATAATATAATTGCTGGTGCCTCTAAATTTCTAACAATGATTGAATCACAAACTAATCCACGCCATATAATACCATCACAACAACATCATCGTCTTTATTAGAAACCTTTTGTCTAGAAAATGAAAAAAATGAGAATATATTATAATTTTGTGTGGACTTTACATGAGTCCTACATTTTAGACTTTTCCCATGCTTGCAAGCGAAACCATTTATGATTAAACTTTGGTTTTGGTTCCGTGTGTTGGATATGATCCAATGGTCCACCTGTAGTTCATTTATTTCACCAAAATTGACCCCCAATCAATTGACTAGTAAACATCTGTGGCCTAAAAGGAAACCACCATTTGGATTAGGACCCAAAATGGTCCAGTCCAAGACTAAAATAATGCATGCAACTTTGTCAATCTAGAGGACTAATATTATCCTATTTTGCATATTAGCTCAAGAATATTAAAAATAGCCTCTCTCTTTTTTTTTCTTCTTTTTTTTCTGTTTTTTTTTTCAACGTTTGATTACTTTGTTGAATTTAGTAAGTAGTGTAGTGTCTGACAACTCATACATTGACACGAGTAGAACTTTTTTTTCTTTTCAAATTTGGAGGCCGTAAAGATTTTCTTTTGGGTTTAAGCAACAATCAGTATGTCCCTGAAAGTGTGTTTCATTACTTAGGTTTAGTTTGTCATTGATGTGCTGTGAAAATAATTAAATTTCAATTTGTTGTGAGATAAAATTATTTGGCGTTTGGTCAACTTTTTATTAAAAGTGTTGTTGGTCCTGATTCCAGCATAATCAGAAAAATGATTGTCGTATAATCATTAAACCCAACGTCTCTTCGAAACTGATTTCTACATAATCAGAAAATGAAAGTACCTCATTAGCTGCTTTCCTTTATAGCTTTCTCTCAGGTAATTTTTAACAATAAGTGATTTTCTCATAGTTTACCAAATGGACTGGACTTCACAAAATTTTTAAATAATCACTTATCATCCCAAAAAAGTAATGACAAACGGGCACTTAGTTGATAAATAAATATGCAATCAAGAAGTTATCAAATGATACTAAAATACAATCACATGATGTAACCAATTCGCGTATTATGACATGCTGTGCGTAAGTAATTTTAGTATCCGAATGAGATAATAACTTTTTATTTAAAAAAAATACTAATCACCAACTGCTTAGTTTTAAGTAGCCGAGCCATTCTCTATATATTAATTGTGCTTTCCAATTGCTTAGCTTGGAGTGTTGTGCTATTAAAGTTGTCTTCCCAAAAAAGTCACACATCATTTGGAACAAAAAATCAGCAAACTTATTAAATTGACTGCAGTACAATTCCACAAGTTACTATCACAGCAATGAAAAGTGATTACTATTACAAGTGGTGCCTAACAAGTTAAGCGGGGCTTCCCGGTATGAGGGAGGGCCCCCTATTTATAGCACAAAAGACTAAATCCAACCTATTTTATATATACAGAGGATGTGATGAATAATTGGTCTATAATTCGATGCTTAGCATTTCTCTCATTTTTTAGGAGTTTTTTCTTTTATTTTCTAACTCTAGTACCTACGATATTAAGGAGTTCTATCACATCATACTTATAGTAAAACACGGCAAAAATACGAGTAAAATATGTACGTGCGTTATTTAGTAAAATTTTAAAAAACTACGGTGAAAGATTCGGCTCTTATATAATATTTTAATATTATTTATTTAAATTTGTCAATATAGTCTTGTTATTCAACAGACGTGAACTTACTAACTAGGCGTCAAAAGGAATGCCAAGCGTTCTGCAATAGGAAGTTGGCATTAGAGACGTGCTTTGATTTTCGGACCTGTGGTTTGGTGATAATATTAAAATGATGAAAAGGTTGACAGGCTGAGAGTTCAATACGCATAAATTCTTCAAGCTTCAAGGTTATTGGGAGATCTTATAGTTGTTGAACTTGAGGTCAGAGAGAAGAACACAATAGGGTTCATGGCATGAGAGAGAGGGATGCTCATGAATTCAATTGGGACCCAACAACAAACATAAAAGAAAGGACATCAGTAAATATGCAGCAGATGTGACATTTTGCCACACTGTTTATCTCATTTGAAAAAAGCTGTTGAATCAGCCTCCCAAAATTTTACCTCTAAAAAGCATTTCCCATTCTTTCTTTCTTGGTAGGGAAACTGTTTCCCATTATTTTAGGTTCAAACCCCACACAGTAAAAGATATCACAATGGCTGTCAGAAATTTAAAAATAAAATTGCAACCTGTCTCACATTCCATGTGATGTGAAACCCCCTCCCTCTCTCTCTCCCTCCCTCTCTCTCACACTCTCATACATTATATAAGCAGCCATTTCAGACAACTCTTTCTTCACTCCTCCTGGTCCTTTTTGTTTTTGCTTTCTCTTTGAAACCAATATTTTGAAAAATTCTGGATCGAAACCCAAGGAAATGGGTTTCCTATTCAAGGCTCTGTTTTCAACTCTGTTTTTAACTCTGTTTTTGGTTTCCCACCAAACAAAAGCAGAGGATTTCAATTCCTTCATCAATAATAATAATAATGCTTCTACTTCTGCTGCTGCTTGCTGCTTCCAGTTCAGTGCCCAGAAAGCTTGCAAGAAAATGCAACTGGTTCCGTGGAACGTGGGTCTACGACGCTTCCTCCAAGCCCCCCTACGATTCCTCCACCTGTCCTTTCTTAGATCCGCAGTTCGACTGCAAGAAGTACGGTCGTCGCGATTCTACTTACCTCAAATACAGATGGCAGCCCTTCTCCTGTGCCTTGCCAAGGTACTTACTTCTCATTCTTTTAGCCGTTCTTCTTTACAGACAAATCACTTTTCGACAGCGTGAGCCTATTATTTCTGCATATGTGTCAAACTGTAATTAAATATCAGAACCACGGTAAATTGAGTAAATGAATATTCGAAGCGGCCGAGCTGGCACAAATTGAAATGGGTGCTCAAGAGAAACTTACCCTCTTTATTTTTTTAAAATTTTGGTTTGCAGGTTTAATGGGTTGGTTTTTTTGGAGAAATGGAGGGGAAGAAGATTATGTTCGTAGGGGACTCACTTAGCTTCAACCAGTGGGTGTCTTTAACATGTATGCTTCATGCATGGGTGCCAAATTCCAGAACCACTTATTTGAAAAGAGATGGTTTAGCTTCAGTCACATTCCAGGTGAGTGTGTTGATTTTGATTTTGATTTTGATATTTTTTTTTGAAAAGAGATGGTATAATAATCATTGGATATAACAGTGCGTGCATGTTTTGTCCCTTTTAAGTCTTTAGCTTTTAAGAAAAGGTAATCAAGCTTGTCCATTTAAAATGATTTGAAATTTATTTTGCCCATTGGAACAAGAAAGAGAGATGCAAAATTGAGCGAGTTTCAAGTATGAACAATTTTCCATGCTTGGATGAGCTTGTGGAGAGTGTGAGAGCATTAAAAAGGGGAGCGTGATTGGTGCTTAGGTCTTTTCACTTTGCCGGTGGTATGTCAGAGGTTGTGTTCTATTTTATGTGGTAAATGAATTTTGTTTCTAGCAGCCAAAAAAACAATTACACAGATAAAAGATATGTTTATTTCTCCGTCTTTAATGTAAATATCAAACGAAGAGAAAATATTTTGTTGTCAGAAAGCGCTTTTAGCATTTAAGACGGAACCCTAATTATACGCTTACTTTTACGGCTTCATTTTCAACTTCAAATTTCTAGAAGCTTTACATTTCTTGATCGCCCATGGTTTTTTTGTTTGTTTTTGTTTTGTCAAACTATAGATGAAAGATCGAGACGGTTACGTCATCTATGATCTCTTTCACCTTTCCTTCCTTTTTATCTTTATGGGTGCTCTTTTGGGGAAAATGTGTAATGAAAGTTTGAATCTAATAAAACTTCCCATCTCTTGAAAAGTCCTATTTTACATTGAAATTAAGTTTCGAACAATCAATTATAAAGCCTTAATTGAGAAAGGTCGTTATAATCAGTCCATTGCCTGCTTCTCTAAAATTGAGATGTATCAAAATGGAAGTGAATATATGGGGGATGCTTTATGCAGTGGGATTGAGCTTTTCTTCCTTTCATTTCTTTATGCAAAGACCCACTAGTGTAATAGTTTGGAATATTACTTTTTTAAGCAAGATTTAGATTTTAAAGTCTTAATATATGTATAGTGTGTGTAAATTTAATATACTATATCGCACTTCTTAGTAAGAAATATCCTAAAAAATTAAAATTTGAGATATAGATAGCACTCTAATCCAGCTATATAAAACGACACCACATCACGGGACGGGCCAGCTATCACTCATTAATCTTGGACTTATGTATGTGTTGACTAAAAGACCTTATAACAAAAAGAAAAAAGAACTTATATATCTGTATTTTTATTGCTACATCTTTAATTGTATTTGTTTATGTATTTATCTTCTTTTTTTTGGGTTTTGGAGACGAGGGATAATGATCTTTTCTTTTGGCATTCTTTTTTCTTTTTCTTCTTTTGGTTTTTGGGTGGGCAAGGTAAACCCCTATTTTTTTTTAATAAAAAAAATAATTAAATAAAAGAAATAAGTGACACATGTAAAAGAAATAAGATCTCACTATGTTGGACCACCGTCCAAAGTTATGAGAGGCCAATCTTTCTTTTTTTCTTCATGTTTTTTGACCTTTTCCATAGTTAGAGAAGAGAATCAATTGCTTAATTCAAACTTAGTTTAATCAGGAAAGTAGCTTGTAGATCAAATAATTATTAGTGTTACTTTTTATACATGTGATCAGGTGTTCGAACTCTGTACATTTAGTTATTTAGTAAAAATATAACATTTTAGTCTTAATGAAAAGTATATATATATATTTTTTGTTTGAATGAGAAAAAAAAAATTAATTGAAAGCATCATTCTTATCTTGATTTTTTTTTTTAAATTTTTTTATTTCCTTGGACAGGATTATGGAGTTCAAATACTACTATATCGCACAACATACCTGGTGGATCTTGTCAACGAGAAGGTGGGCCGAGTTTTGAAGCTGGACTCCATTAGGAGCGGCAGAGCATGGAGAGGCATGGACCTGCTTATCTTCGACACGTGGCACTGGTGGACCCATACAGGAAGAGCACAGCCGTACGTTTACACTCCCATTTTGATGGATTCACATGATCTATTTTTTGTCCATTATCAACCAAAATTAACGTATCGTCGTCTTCCACGTTTGCAGATGGGACTATCTGGAAGAGAGGGGCAAATTGTACAAAGATATGAACCGTCTGGTCGCGTTTTATAAAGGACTTACAACTTGGTCTAGATGGGTCAACCGATATGTTGATGCTTCCAAAACCAAGGTCTTCTTCCAAGGGATTTCTCCAACCCACTATGAGTGAGTAATCTCATCTTCAACCTTCATTATGCTCTATTTATTTTTTCATTATATATATTCAACATGTTATGTGGTCGTCCGTTTTTTAAATTTTAACCGTAATCGTTCATGAACTTATACTTGAATTTCATTGTGATCCTTCAATTTTCGGACGTGTGCAATGAATCTGACATAAGTGATGGTTGTTGATATGAAATTAGGGGCAGGGATTGGAACCAACCAACAAGATCATGCTCAAGTGAAACACAACCATTCTTTGGAGCAAAGTACCCAGCAGGCGTACCCTTGGCTTGGGTTGTAGTCAACAAAGTGTTGGCTAGGATTAGGAAACCAGTCTATCTTCTTGACATTACATTTCTCTCACAAATGCGCAAAGATGCTCACCCATCTAAGTATAGTGGCGACCACAGTGGAACAGATTGCAGCCATTGGTGTCTTCCTGGCCTCCCAGATACTTGGAACGACCTCCTATATGCAGCTCTATTTGGTTGAAGGAACAAAATTTAAAAAAATCACAAGCATTGATTAATGTTGTATTTAACGAAATTAGGTGCATTAATTCTTGAAAGAAACTCTCATTGTTTCAGGAAGTAGGGCATTTTATTATTTGTGCATTTGAGCAATAAAAGGGTCCGTGATTCAATTGTATATCTACATTATCTGGCAATCAGATTATTGATCCCTTTAATTGTAGAAAACTGCCCTTCAAATTGTAGAACTTTTTTTATTTTTTCGTGATTTAACTCAATCTCGCAGCCGTAATGGAGCTAGAAATTTTTCGAAATAGGGAAGATGCAGTTAGGATTCAGGTTCAGGGTTTCGAAATTTTTAGAAAACTGCCCTAAACCCTATGCAGTTACACTTCTTTGCACCTCCACTCACAGTAGATGTGTAACTTTCTGAACCATTCGTAATAGTTATTGGCATTTTTTGTCAGAGCTAAAAATAGGTTGGGCCAGCTCTCACTTTTGCTTTATCGAGGACTGTCTAATAACTATTTTCTCGAACCAGACACTAGCACGACATAGGCCCGCAATCTGTGCTCGTGCTATAAACATGGCAGTGTGGAGGGCATGTTTGCTTCATGATTTGTAGATAATTGCATTTTATCCTCTCAGGTTCGACATCAATTGCAAATTTATACATCTTGATCTTGCTTAAAAATTTGTAATGTCATGCCCAACGTCGGCAATTCCATGCAATGTTAGACCCTCGTGGATTCACCGTTAAATAACGGCGTAGTCGATGAATTCCCAATCTTTACACCACGTGACCGAACTCATGACCAAATATCCATAAATGACTGATTTTAGCAACTCTTTGTATATAAATTAAACAACAACAAAATTGCAAAGGTTTATAATTTGGATTAATTATTTTATTAGTTCTTGAATTTAGACCTTTATTTACATTTGAGTCCCTCAATTTCTAAAATCGTTCTCGTGGTACTTCAACTTCAATTTCATTAGGGCAAATGGTCTTTCCATCAATTTTGTTAACTTTTCTGTTAAATCCAGAGCAAAATGATATTTTTGTATTAAATTGATTAAAATATGAATAAAAAATTAAAAAACTAAAAAATTAAGATTAAACTCTCCCTCTCTCCCCCTCTATCCCGATTTACACTCCCCCCAAACTTTATTTTTCTTTATTTTTTGTTGGTTTTTTATTTGATTTTCTTTTATTGTTATTTTAAAGATATGATTTTTTATTCATTTTTTTGGTTTTAATATAAAAATACTATTTTGCCCCTGCTTTTAACAGAAAAAGTTAACAAAATTGATGGCAGAACCATTTGTCCTAACGAATGTGAAATTAAAGGACCACTGAACGATTTTGAAGATTGAGGGACTCAAATGGAAATCAGATCTAAATTCATGTATTTGAATTCCCTTCGTTCAATAGCGAAACTGTGTATAGGCTGCCTGGGCCCAATGCGGCTTTCGGGCTGACTAAATTCCCCCCATATATAGAGCTATAGGCTTTTATCATATTTAGCCCATCAAAACCAGCTTGAAAACATTTTGACTTACAACCGATAACAAAACATTTGATGATCAATGGCTCACTCGACAAAATATTTTTGCAATCAATTATCTTATTCATGATTCTAATGCGGCTATCTCTGAGTCTCAAATCGATGTAGACATGCCACGTGTTTTGCACAACTGAAGAAGTCGACCTCCGTGGCACCAAAAGACTTCGCCACGTGTCCCTACATGTACGGACATGTGCGATAATGCTAATCTTAAACAATTGACGTGTGAGCTCCTGGTCGAACATGATATCTGACTCTTCCCCAGAAGCCACCACGTGGCATTGCTCCACCCAACACATGTCCTTCTCCATGCATAGACGTCCTTACCGCCTCCTCAGGCACCGCCATGGCTTCATGCTTTTAACGCCAATCTCGAACCACCATTTCTCATCAGTTCTCAAACCCAGAAAAAAGCAAAACAAAACAAAACTCAAAACCAAAACCAGCAATACAGCTTTCAATATTTTCGAGAGAAAAGAGAGGAAATGGCTTCTGAGCAGCAAATGAGATCGGGAAGGGAAAATACCACCTCGGAGAGGGAGCTGGAGATTGAGAAAGATAAGGTGCCGAAGATGACGACCCACTTTGAGGCTCTGAGAGGGGCAGAAGGCAAAGACACTCCTCTGGACAGCAGCAAGCAGTCGCAGCAGCATGAGGATAAAGAGCGGAGTGGGAGCACGGCGGGTGATGTGGGCATGGGAAAAGCAAAAGAGGCTCATGAGCTCGAGTCTATCAGGGATCAAGTGGAGAAGGACAAGGATAAGGAGAGAGAAGCGCGGGCTGATCAAGCGAGGACGGCGAACATGGTGGCGGATAAAGAGGCCGAGGCTAAGAGAGAGAGCGAACGCCACCCACAAGGTCAAGGAGGAGGCCAAGGTGGGAAGTTTGAAGAGCACCACCAAGGGCAAGGTCAAAGGGAAGGTCAAGGTCAAGGCCAAGGTGGAGCACGTCAATCTCATGGGAAAACTGAAGAGCGTCAAGTCCAAGGCCGAGTTCAAGGACAAGGTGGAGCTAGTCAAGCTCTTATTAAGGTTGAAGAGCACAAAAGAGAAGCTGGAGATCAAGGACAAGCCGGAGCTCAAGGCCAAGGCGGTGGTCAGGTTGGAGAGCACCAACGACAAGCCGGGGCTCAAGGACAAGGAGTTGGTGGTCAATATCATGCGAAGGTTGAAGAGCACCAAGGACAAGGCGGAGGTCGTCAATCTCTTGGGCAAGCTAAAGGCGGAGCTCAATCTGTTGGTAAGTTTGAAGTGAGTGGTAAGGAAGAGAAGGGTTCGGCCAATAAAGGCCAAGAAAGTACTGAAGTTGATAAACAATCTAGATGCACACAGATAGGCCAGGGTATAGAGAAAATGACCCCCGAGGAAGAGAAGAGTTCTAAAGGCGGCAGAGAAAGTGAGATGAAAAGCAGGGAAGAAAAGGAAGGAAGAAGTACAAACATGACGGGCAGAGGTGATCAGGGTGGAGAGAAAATGGGTGGTGGGGAAGAGAAAGGCTCTAAAGGCAGAGAAGAAAAGGAGGGTCGTCAGCAGCAAAACAAAGAACAGCAACCATCTTTGGAAGAAATATCGAAGTTTAGAGCAGCAGCACAGCAGAATTCCATGGAGGCAATAAGAGCCGCAGAGGAGCGTTATGCCCAGGCTAAAGAATCGGCGAGGCAAGGGATTGGCAGCGCAACCGAGTTTGTATCAGAGAAAGGTGAGCAAACCAAGGAGACACTCGTCCAAGGAGCACAAACTGCAAAAGAAACTCTTAGCAGCGCAGGCAAGACGGTCGTGGAGAAACCAGCCCCAGTAGCGGAGAAGGCGAAAGATGTGGCGGTGTCCGCGGGACAGACCACTCTGCATTACGTGGGAGAAGGGGCGGCGAAGGCCAAGGACATGACGTTGGAGGGCGGGAAGACTGCGGGGGCATATGCCGGTGACGTGGCGGTGGGTTTGAAGGACAAGGCGACTGTGGCTGGCTGGAGTGCCGCACATTACACGACAGAGGCGGCGGTGGAGGGGACCAAGTTGGCGGCTAGAACTGTGAAGGGGGCGGCGGAGTATGCGGGGCATACAGCTGTGGATATTGTTTCCAAGCCCTTGATTATGGCTAAAGATGCTGCGGCGGTGGCGGGTGAAAAGGCAGAGGAGTACACTGCTAGGAAGAGAGAGGAGGCACAGAGAGAACTGGAGGCCAAGAGGTCAGCTGAGCAAAATAAGTCACAGGTATGAAACAGTACAAATTACATATTGCTTTAAAAAAAAAAAATTCAATCTCACATCTTATATGTGCATCATTTTAATTGAACCTTGTGAATTTATACATAAGCTGCATATATGTGTTAGAAACACCTATGTTCTGTAGAAATTTATCAGATGAGTACATTATGTATTAATCAATGTTTGGTTTTACTTGGAAGGGGGGTCAGATTCAACAAGGGAGGGAGACTGGTCAGGAATGGCAGAGTCAAGTTCAGGGCACCATGAGAGGTGAGGACATCAGTCGGGATCAGAGAAGAGAGGAGGGTCAAAAGGGAACGCAGAGCGAAGGTGGTGATCAGCAAAGAAGAGAGGAGAGGACTTATGAGAAAGGCGGTGACAAAACGAGTAGTGAGGAATACATGAGTGGCATGGATACCTCTCAAGTGGCCGGCGCCGGCGTGGGGGGTGTGCTTGGAGCTATCGGGGAGACTTTGGTTGAGATAGCTCAGACGACGAAAGACACGGTGATCGGGCAAGAGGAGGAGCAGAGTGGTAACCAGGGGGAGTGGAATTCATCAACTGATCAACAGAGCAAGCAAGGGGTGGGCAAGATGAAGTGAAGCATAAATCGAAGAGTTATATAGGAGTTTCTCAGTCTTAGTTTTGACTGAGATTTGTGGTACTTGTAATTTGTGTTTATACTTTTGGTTTGGATGTTAAGTTTGTTTTGTGGTGAATAAATTTGAATATGTATTCTGCATTCAAAACTCGTTGCTGCACTTGCTCTGATGAGATGTGCAGTTTTTGCGTCTCTGGACCAAATTTCTTAACTTAGACCAACTTCGAGGGCTTGGATTCAAGAGAGATCAAAGAATTACTCATTTAAAAATCTGTACAATGCTGCTAAAAATTTAAAGGATTAAAGTACCAACAAGTGAGAAAGTATAGAGACAGGTCTATAATGTATGTGGACCAATACTAGAAGATAATACATTAAAGCGTGAGCCGGAAAAATCCTAAATTTCGTTCCCAATATCGCTTGTGTTAAAATAAAATACTAAATTTCATCCCCAATATCGCTTGTATTAAAATAAAATAAAAAGATTTCATCCCCAATATCGCTTTTATTAAAATAAAATAAAAATCGAGACGAGATCACCCTCTCGCCTCATGCTTTATGTATGGGTCTACCTGTCCCCTAAGACCATCTCCAACCATGTTGGGGCTAAACTCAAATTTTCACCATCCAAAATACAACTATTTATGTATTTTCAGGACTCAAATTTTTTTTCTCTCCAACCTTGCAGACTCATAATTTGAGTCTGCAACTTTATTAAATTGTTTAAGAATGATTAACCCATAATTTTTTTTCTTGTTAATTTTTCTTAACATTATTTTTGTTTCAATACTCATGATTTAATTTTCTAAACATTTTAACCTAAAAAAATTAAAATTCCAAAACATAATAGAATTTCACTTAAAAATAAAAACAAGTACAACACCATACGTATGCCCGGAATAATTCGAACCCTTCATTGAAGCCATTGCCATAATTTTCTTCCATTTTAACTTTTACTTTTACTTTTACTTCATTGGATTCCTTTATCCTCATTCAATAATATTTTGAACTTTTGCCTACCTCCACTTGTGTTCTTCAATTATTTTCTGAACTCTTTCCCATCCCCATTTGTCTTCTTTCAATTATGTTATGAACCATTGCTCAACTTTGTCTATCTCACTTTATTGGATTCCCTGATCTTTCCATATCTTTTCTTATCTTCATTCAATTATTTTCTAAACCATTTCCCATCTTGTCTTGTGTCAATCACGTTCTGAACCATTGCAGGACTTTGTTCATCTCACTTTATTGGCCTTATCTTTCCCTATCTTTTCCTATCTTCATTCAATTATTTTCAAACATGTAGGTCATCTCATTCTCTTGTCTATTTAAGAAGTGTTATTCTACTGAATTGACCACACAATCTCCTTCAATTCTCCTTCTTACAATGAATTCACGTGGGAAGGCTATACAAAATTTCTTCAATGATGATTCTGATGATGATGACCTTTATCAACAGAGGGTTGCAATGGCTGTTCAACACCACACGTTTTTGCTGGAGCAATATGCTCAACAATCCAAACACGGTGGTTCTGTTGTAGGCCGTGAATACAAGAATCGAAAGAGAGAAAAACATCATAAGAGTCTCATAGAGGACTACTTCTGTGAAAGACCACTTTATCCCCCAGTGGACTTTCGGGGCGGTTCCGCATGAGAGAGAGCTTTTCTATCGCATCTTGAATGATGTTGTTGCACATGAGCCATACTTTACCCAAAAGATAGACGCTTGTGGACGACAAAGTCTATCCCCAGAGCAGAAGCTAACAGCCGTTTTTCGAATGCTCGCATATGGATGCTCTGCCGACGAGTCCTGTAGATTGGGTGAATCTACAACCCTTGAATGTTTGCGAAAGTTTTGCTCCGTTATTGAAGCCGTGTATGGTCAGTGGTACTTCCGTTCCCCAAATCCGGCCGACCTTTACAGGCTCTTGCACAAGGCTAGTCGAGAGGATTCCCAGGCATGTTAGGCAGTCTCGACCGCATGCATTGGGAATGGAAGAACTGCCCCAAGGCTTGGGCCGGCCAGTTTCCTGGCTACAAGCATAAGCCAACTGTCGTTCTAGAGGCAGTGGCCTCGTATGACACTTGGATATGGCATGCCTTTTTTGGAGTTGCCGGATCGAACAACGATATCAACGTTCTAGCTCGTTCCCCATTGTTCGATGATGTAGTGAATGGAGTGTCTCCCCATATCCAATATGTTGTCAATGGAAATGAATATAATCTGGGTTATTACTTGGCTGATGGTATCTACCCTCGTTGGGCTACATTGGTTAAGACGATTTCCCAACCGGATACTCCAAAAAAAAGACTATTTGCCCAAAAACAAGAGGCTTATAGGAAGGATGTCGAAAGAGCCTTCGGAATACTTCAGGCTCAATGGGCAATTGTTAGAGGACCTGCACGCACTACAAAAAAAGTGTCTTTTTATGACGCAGATTTAATGACGCATCAAAAATACACGTCATTAAATGTGATAAACTATGACGTGTTTTTAAAATGCGTCGTTGAAATGAGTTTATGACACCGTTATCACGACATTTGCTTGATGCGTCATTAAAATCATTTTCAATGACGCGGAATGTGTGTCATTGATTTGAGTACGTTTAGACGACGCTATCATACGTCATTAATCCTGTGAATTTAACGGCGTCTTCTACACGTCATGAATTACTTATACGACGACGCAGCACCTGCGTCATAGATTTACCGTATACGACGACGCAGGACCTGCGTCATGGATTTATAATTTTTCCCCCAATAAATCAACGACGTTTGGGAGACGTCATGGAAAACTTTTCACGACGCATATTCTACGTCATAGATATATTTATTAACGACGTCTTATGCGTGTCATAGATCTGTAATTTCTTTCCCCACAAAATTTTAAGCCTGCGCTCTTTTTTTTTTGTCTTTGCGCCACTTCTTCCACCTCTTTTAATTACGTTTGCTATTTTTTCACGGATAGAAATATTTTCAATAACCTTAACATGACGCGTCTTCTGCGTCATAAAATCTTTAGCACTTTGACGACGTAGCATATGCGTCATGGATTTATAATTTTTTCCCCCAAAAATCAACGACGTTTGGTAGACGTCATGGAAAAATGTTCACGACGCATATTCTACGTCATAGATATATTTATTAACAACGTCTTATGCGTGTCATAGATCTGTAATTTCTTTCCCCACAAAATTTTAAGCATGTCGCTCTTTTTTTTTTTTGCCCCACTTCTTCCACCTCTTTTAATTACGTTTGCAATTTTTTCACGGATAGAAATATTTTCAATAACCTTAACATGACGCGTCTTCTGCGTCATAAAATCTTTAGCACTTTGACGACGTAGCATATGCGTCATGGATTTATAATTTTTTCCCCAAAAATCAACGACGTTTGGGAGACGTCATGGAAAAATTTTAACACGACGCTGATTGTGCGTCATTGATTTTCATGACCCGTGTTACGCGTCATAAAATTAGATTTTGACGATGCATATTCTACGTCATAGATATATTTATTAACGACGTCTTATGCGTGTCATAGATCTGTAATTTCTTTCCCCACAAAAAAATTAACGACGTCTTAAGCACGTCATCAAATATTTATACGACGACGCAAAACGTGCGTCATAGATGTACCCCAAATTTTTTCATTGTCTGGCGCTTTTTTTTTTTCACGAAATTTTAATTCACCCGCTACTTTCTAGAAACCCTCTCTCCATCTCCTACCCCAATTCAGACCCCAAAAAACAAATATCATACCCAAATTCCTCTTGTTCTCTGTAATTTCATTTAGGGATTCTCTCTCTCTCTAACCCGAAACCCTCTCTGGTTCTATTCGACCCCAAATCTCTGCGATTCTCTCTAACCCCAAATCCTCTATCATTATTTCTCATCTAGAAATCTTCTGCAAGTGCAAGGTAAGTGCTTTTCGTATGTCTTCTTCTTTCTTCTCCCTTATTCTCAATCAAAGATTTTTGTGTAACGTGCTCAGTTCATTCAGTATTGTGTCTGAAAATGTGTCCTTCCATCTCTTTTATTTCTATGCTCTGTGTTGATGTGCATCTAGGTTCATAACTTTTGATCCTGGACTGGTATTAATGAGGGTATGAGATAGTTGTTGGGCTTCGAATTTCTTCAGAGTTTAGGAGTTCTCTCTCTGCAGTTTTTATCAAATTGGAATGCAGCTGTATTTTAGTGTCGTATTGCTCTTTGCTGGTGTTCTTTTGTATTTTTGCTTGTTGGTGCTGTTTTAGAGCACTCTAGATTTTTGCTCCAGTGGACATCTTGTCTACCTGTTTTTACCTTTTCATTCTCCTCTTCAATAATATTTTGTTTCCTATTTTCTTATATATAAAAATAATCATTACACTTCTCATGCCTTGGTTTTCACTTCCCTTCCTATCTCATGTTGCTACTATATTAACATTGCACTAGTTGATATGAATTTGTTCAACTATTGGCCTTTTTACCCCAGCTGCGAGTCATACTCTAATTGGGATCATAACAAGGAGATTTCAAATGTTTCTACTTTTGGTGCAAGGACGGAATTGAGGCTGGTTTTATATAAATTTCACAATTTTGTTTTTCGTAATTGCAGTATTTTATTAGTTTAATTGGACTGCATATATAAGTAGGCCTTTTGTTTTGGATTTCAGTTTTCACATATTGATTGAGATTACAGAAATATGGTTATCCTACTTCTCTCTCTGGAAATTCTTCTAGGTTCTACATCACATGCTTTTATGTCAAAAATTCATTGGATTCCTTCCATTGTCAGTTGAAGAAACATGAATTCTCCATCCACCCAGTTTGTCGCCTCAAGAAGGATGGGGGCCTATGAGCCTATCCACCAGATTAGCATGTGGGAGGAAAGCTTTAAGAGTAATGGAAATTTTAATGCCTCAGCATCCATGATAGTTGATGCAGACACAAAACTAGATAATCAGGTGAGTATTTGATATTACTTGTTTTGGTTCTTGTTTCTTGGAGTGACATTAATATATCCATTTTTTGTGCATTGTGTTATCATTTAAATTTATCTAGTCAGAGGATGCTTCTCATGGAATCCTGGGACCTTCAAGCAAGTATGACCAATAAGCAACTAAACCTACAGACAAGGTAAGAGAAATTGAGCTTCTGCATCACTCGCCCGGTGATCTCTTTCTTTCTTTAGCAAAACATAAGGCTAACCGTACTGACATACAAGCCTTGGTTGAAAAATTGAAATTTCACCACACTGGCACTATCGCTTCTGACTTTCTAAAACTAATAACCTAGTATTTTGACCAACTGTGAAATTGCTTCTTACAAGTGGCTGATGAATATTGTATACAACACATAGATATTCATTTCCAAATATGTCCACTTGATATACTTTGTCACAGCGTGTCGTTTTCTTATTGGGTGTAGTAAAGGAGTAATATATAACAGATTCAGGGATCTCTGGAGTAAAGAAGTATAGTTCAAGGGATGGATCCTTTTTTATTTTCATCCTTGTTCTATTACTGTTCATGATTTCAGACATTAGTCATGAATGGAGATTGAGATTTGTGAAATACTAGTTGGGATTGTAACGTTCATTGATATGTATGGTTAAATCAGGAAAACAAGTCTATGGAGTTCAAATGGGTAAATGTTGTGGACTTTTTTCTTTTTGACGAAATTGTTTACTACTGTAAACTTTTCTATAATTTATTTTTCTAAGCTTGGCAATGATATGTTTTGTGGGTCTTTGCAGGGAGCACTTGCACTAGAAGATGCACTTTCAAAAGGATTACCAATCCAAACAGAAATAGAGGCTTTGCACACTTATTTGAAGGCTTTGATAAAGATTCAATTTTGGATTTGGTCTTATCATGTCTTCCTGAGGAAACATGAAGGAATGGCACATATACCTTACTGCAATGGAATCAGAAGGCTAGTTACTTTCTTCTTCATTAAAGATCCTTGTTAAAAAGGTTGACCACTTGTAATACTTGGTCTATTTTTAGTATGAAAATATTAATGTAATAGTCCCGAGGATAGGTCCAGCACTTGCAACACTTTCTATATTTTCATTATGAAAAGATTAATGAAATTATTGTGTATGATGTATTCTCATTATTTTCAGAAGTGTTGAATATAAGTATTTCCATTAGGAATGTAATTCTATAAATATATATACATATTAAGAATTTTTTTTTTAAAAAATAAAGAATTTCAATGACGTCTAAATCATGTCATGAAAAATATTTCAATGACGTCACATCAACGTCGTTAAGTTCCATGACGCCAAGTTCGCGTCATTGAAACCCCATTCCATGACGCGGAATAAACGTCGTGTTTTGAAAAAGTTTCCATGACACGTTGTCCGCGTCATTGAAACTGCATTCCATGACGCAGAACAGATGTCGTGTTATGAAAAAGTTTCCACGACACACTATCCGCGTCATTGAAACTTCATTCCATGACGCAGAACAGATGTCATGTTTTGAAAAAAATTCTATGACACGCAAGCCGCGTCATTGAAACCTCGTTCCATGACGCGGAACAGACGTCGTGTTTTCAAAAAGCTTCCATGACCCCCCCCCTTTTGACGACGCGGGTTACGACGCCTGATCCGCGTCATTAAATGCCTTCCATGACGCAATTAGACGTCGTAGAAGGGTTTTTGTGTTGTAGTGACGTATGTGGCACAAAGAACAACTTCATTCAATCATGATGACGTGCATAATATTGCACAACATGATTGTTGAGGATGAGTATGAGGATCTAGATGCAGAATCTGATGATGAAGACAATTGTCCACGAACATCTAGAAGAGCAAGAGCAAGACTTGCTTATGAGCTTGAGCCAACTATCACGTACGACATAAACCGAGATAGACAAACTATCTCAGACTACATGGTCCGTCATAATAGAGTTCGTGCTTCACAAGTGCATCACAATCTAAGAAATGATTTGATCAACCACATTTGGAGATGCGAAGGAGAGGGGCAATGAGCTATGTTGTGTGTTTAAATTATGTTGTGTGTTTAAATTATGTAAGTGTGTTTAAATTATGTAAGCGTGTTTAAATTATGTTGTGTGTTTAAATTATGAAAGTGTGTTTAAATTATAAAAGTGGTTGTGTGATTTTAATGAATTATATGGTTTATCATTGAATTTTAAAAAAAACTAATCATAGAAAAATAAACGACAATCATAACAAAAAAGGAAAACGATAATTATAAATAAAGATAAACAAAAATTACAAATAAAGATAAACGATAATTAAAAATAAAGATAAACAACAATTAGAAATAAAGATAAAACAATTACAAATAAACGTAAATTAATAACCACTATGTGGAGGGCTTGGATAATAGTCTCCAGAGTTGTCTTCTGGATTGTAATGGGAACTTGTATTCATCTGGGCCTCAATAATTTCGTCTTGCTTATTCCCCCAATATTTCTTCTTTCTTGGAGTAAATTTGGATAGGTCCATGGACATTATCCTCTGTTCATTGGCCTCCCTTATCTTGTTGGATTTGATATACATGTTGCTCTTGTAGGAGCTCTAACTTTCGCCTCCTATCCTCCTTTGCCTCATTTCCTTGTTGAACCAATTCAGACAAGAACTTACCACTTTGGTTGAGATAACTTTCAACACCTTTCCCTTTCTTTTTTTCATCCTTCTGTTTATCTCTTCCCAACGGCCTTGGAGTGGGCATGGCCACATCATCTTCATCTTCCTCCAAATTGACTGTATTGCCACTATGAGAAGAATCTTTGAATGTTTGTGTGGGAGATTCACATAGGTCGTTCCATTTTGGGCAATCTTTTAAGATTTGCCAAGCATGATACAACTTGAAAATGCCTATTTGGAGGTTTATTATCATTCAAGAAAATTGTTTTTGCATTCATATCCTACCCATGAAATAAAATAAAAATCAAGTTAATAATTGAAAACAATTAAAATTATAAATTTAAGCATTGAAAAAAATGGGTACTCACCACATCTTCAAGATTGGAGCCACTCACATGCCTTGCATTAGCCTTTGTTATACATGCATTCCAAAGAGAACATTGTTGATTGATGATCTTGAACCGAGAAGCAATAGCTTGTGGTGATCGTATCCCGGCTCCGCTCATGCCCGGATCATTTTCCACAAATTTTTGGTACACACGCAACCAAAATGAATCGTTTGATTGATTCGTGCCAATAGCCCCATCTTCAGAGATACAAACCCACCCTCTACACAATGCCTCATCTTCTTGTGGTTTCCAATTCACACCTCTTTGGGGTTTTGGGGCCATTCTCAACAAGAATGAATGTAGAATGAAAAATTATAACAAAGGGAGAAAGGAAAACAAAGAGAGAGGAAAAAATTGATTTTTGGTGGATTATTTACCAAATGAATGACTATTTATAGAGTTTGGAATAAGTTTTGGGGTTGGATCTGACTTAGATTAATTATAAATATTAATTTGACCGTTGGATTTAAATTTGAGCCGTTGGATGTGAAATTTTACCGTTGAGATTGCCTAAAATGAATCAGAATCGTTGATTTTGTAACTATTGGAATATATAAAAAAATAAAAAAATAAAAAACAGCATTATCATTTGAAGTGAAAACTAGCCGTTGGTGTGTGCAATAAAGGAATGACAATCAGCTTTTCTCACTTGTCAGCGGCCCAGCCTCAATAGCCCATCACGTGGGTTTCTAGCATCCAATAAAAAAATGAAAATTAAAGCAGTTTTGGGCCCACGAATTTACCAGTCCGGGCAGAATGCAGACTGGAATTCCAGTCTAGATTTGAGATTTCTCAAATTTTGACCTCCCAAAATACATGGGTTGGAGAAGCTTTTTGGAGGCTAAACTCAAAATTTAGGTTTCCACCCCTTGGGTTGGAGATGGTCTAAGGACCTGAAGCAAAAGCCCTTGGATTTTGATGGCTCCATGATTTTCCAATCCTTGGCTGAGTGCGGATGATAATTTGATATATCAAGTTCATTGCTCATCATTGACATTGAGCAATTTGGGCATATTTTAAGAGAGCAAAACTTTGTTGCAGGTGGGGTTTCTGAATGGATGTTCTAAAGATTTTGTGTTATAATATTTTTTTCGTTTTCAGTAGAGGCCTATAAAATTTAAATAGCACAATAGCAACCAGCTTATAATTGTCGTGTTAAAATATTGACCATATTTTAATAAACCAAACAGTAATGAAAACATCAGAATAGCAGTAGTTTAAACTCTAAATCTTCTTCTTTGGATGTTACAATATTATGGGAAGACATCCACGATGGGGACTACGCCTGCTTACCATCAAGAGCAATAAACATGTACTCTGGAGAAGTTGATGGGTTGGTTGCAAGATTCCAAACAATTATTTGAATCCTCTCAAATTCAACTCAGCATGCTGATGATGTAGAGTCAAAAGGTTATGTAAGGCTTTTAATATGAAGTAGAAAGGCAGAATTCAAGGCAGAATTCTCACCTTTGCTGTTTTACTCCAATTGACAGATAAAGAAGATGTGTAATCAAATAAGGGCTGCTGGTATTCTTTATACCCAAATCAAAGAGGCGCTGCAACTGCAACTAGATGTCGAGAGCGTCTTTCGTGAACAATTACAGGTGCATAGATGAGATCCATCTCACTATCTCAGCGGTGTCTCAAGATTATATGATTTTTTATATATGCTAGATCCACTGAATTTCTTGTTTCCACATTGTATTTTACTCTGCATTAGAGTCCTTGTTGGGGTTAATAACTGTAAACTGGTTTGCAACTCATAACATTAGCCAAATCAGTTATAGGAATTCTCAGGGCTTGTCTTTGTGCCAATAAAAAGAGATCTCTGAACTTGGAGGACTAATAGAAAACACAATGCCAAGTACCTCTGGTTACATTCTAATATTTCAATTTCATTTATTTACTTGCACGAACAGATTCAGCGAAATTTAAAGTTGTGAATTGATGAACAAGGGAAGCAGCTGAAGAAGATGTTTGATCTGCAACAACAACAAAAAAACAAGTAATAACCTGTTGAAGACTTATGCAGTTCTCTTTCGTCTTTGGTGCTAAAAGAAAAGGTGGCAGATTTTAACCAAACCATTACAAAGAAAAAGAAAGATGCACAACAATCTCATGCAGTTGAAGCACTCATGTGAAGAGCTACTAAGGATGCATAAGATCCATCCGAGATATTCATCAAAGTATCATGCTTGCCTCTCTCTACGATAACCCCATTTTTTACCACTGCAATCACATCAGCATTCTTGATCGTGGATAGTCTATGGGCAACCACCACTGTGGTCCGGTTTACCATCACTCCGTCTAATGCATCTTGAACCACTCTCTCAGATTCAGCATCGAGTGCACTTGTAGCTTCATCTAACAGTAATATCTTGGGGCTCTTGATTATAGCACGCGCAATAGCTATGCGTTGCTTCTGTCCCCCGGACAATTGCACTCCTCGTTCTCCTACTATGGTGTCAAACCCCTGCATAATGCATTTGGATTAATGTTGCAACAATCTATTATAAGTTATAACTAAGATTAGTTGACTTGTACAGATTTACCCCAAAAAAATTATTATATGCATTAATGTTCTAACCTGTCCTAAGCTACTAATGAACCTGTAGGCATTGGCCAACTCTGATGCAGCTATAATTTCGGCCTCAGTTGCATCTCCTTCTTTTCCATATGCAATGTTGGCGCGGATGGTGTCGTTAAATAAAGCAGGTTCTTGGCTCACAAGCCCCATCTGTTGCCTTAACCATTTCAATTGGAATTTTCCAAGTTCAATTCCATCAAGTGTGATATGACCTGAATCCGGATCATAAAATCTTTGCAACAATGCTATTACTGAGGATTTTCCACTCCCACTTTCTCCAACCAAGGCAACTGTCTGCAAAAGAGATTCACAAAACAACCACTATATGAAGACCTAAACTTCATCATCATGTTATCAAACTAAAATATTATAAGATAATAAATTTATTTTTTTTTATAAAAAAAAACAGAATTGAAATCCAAATCAATGATGAAATGCTTACATTGCCACAGTGAATAGTCAAACTTAGGTCTCGGAAAATCTGTATGTCTGGCCTAGATGGATATTTAAAGATTACATGGTGAAGCTCAATCTCTCCCTTTACGCTGTCCAATTTCACACCAGACTCGTCACTAGAGTCTATCCTTGACTTCCTGTCTATTATTGCAAATATGGAAGCAGCAGCATTCTTGGCTTTACTGGAATCAACAGCAAAGGAGCTCGACTGAGAAATTCCCATAGCTGCCATGGTTAAAGCATAGAAAACCTGCAGGCCAAATACACATCTTAAAACCATCTACATATGCTTTGGTCTTGTTTTTAAAAACTATTCGATTAATGGAGGGAATAATTACTTGGAAAACGTGTGGAAATGTTGTTTTCCCAGCCTCAACAAGTTTAGCTCCCGCATAGAAACAGGTTGCATAGACACAAAACAGAGAGAAGAAAGATATTCCAAATCCTATTCCGCTGATCAAGCCTTGTCTTTTCGCTGCCTCCCGTAGGGCCTTCGCATTTCCTTCTGTAAAGGTCCAGTACCTTTTCTTCAGCACAGAAAGAAGCAACTGTTCTTATGCTCCCAACTGCATCATTTGCAACTTGGCTTGCTTCCTCATACATCATCTGCAACCATTTAATTATACATCTTGATCGTTAGAAGAAAGAAGGGATTTGAGTTTACAAATTGTGAAATGTTCTAATAATCCAGAATTGCCATTTGAAAATGTAAATGTGGACAAACTCTTACTGTATTTAAATGAGAAAGCTTTTACTTTCAGGGAGCTCTAGATCATACCTTTGCATCTGCACTGAATCCTTTCATGAACTTTGCTTGAACATATCCGTTAATTCCGATCAGAGGAATCAATGCGAGTAAAATGAATGCCAGCTGCCAACATGCAGTAAAACCAATGAACAAACCTGCAGCTGCAGTGGCAATGCTAGCAACCATCTGAGCTAGTGTGTCTCCTACTAGGGCCCGCACTAGAGCGGCATCTGCTGAGAGCCTGGCACCAATTGCACCACTTGAGTTCTCAGCCTCATCGAACCACCCAACCTCCATGTGAACCACTCTCTCAAAACAAATCAATCTGATACGTTCAATTAACTTACTACCAGCCACAGAAAAGAAGTATTCTCTTGCTGGGATCACCAATAATGATGCCACACCAAGGGTCATAAACATAATTGCCCAAAACTCTGAATCTTTCTTTTGTTGACGAGGTGGTTCATAGAAAGTCTTTACTACCTTGGACAAAAGCAAACCAAAAATTGGAATCATAACACCACTGATGATTGCAGCTACACTTCCAATAAGAAGCACTGGAATCTCAGGCTTATTGAGGACAGCAAGACGGCGCAGTGAGATCTTTGGAGGTTGCTCTAATGGCAGCACAGGGGCTTCTGGGTCTGCCTGCAATGTATTGTTCTCACGCATGCTACCAACGGAGGAATTCCGACTTAAGGATCTTAATAACACCATCCTTTGACTCAACTGTCTAAAACATTTCGTAGTAATTTCGGATTTGTTTTGAGCTTCTGCTGTTTGTTCTGATCCCTTGTTTACTTCTTGCAAGCGTATAAGGTGAGAGTATGCTCCTTCAGGATCCTTGAGTAAGTCTGAGTGCGAGCCTGATCGGTTGACAAAAAGTTACTGTTAATTGATATATACAGAAAGTACTGATCAGAGCTAACAGCCTCTGTGTATATCTTTCCATTGTGAATATATACTGATGTTTCTCTTCACCCTAGTAGATAAAAATATACCAGATCAATATAATAATTAACTGCAGCAGCAGTGGACTTCCTGTTGCCTTTCACATTATTTATAAGCCGTACGTCTGCACTCTAAGTGCCAATCCCCAACAAGTCTATCCACAGAAAAGATGTATAGATGGGAAAGAAGCAGGAAATGCATATTAGGCATGCATGCAGTTTGATTTTCTATACCATCTTAAACAAAATGACAAAATGAATTTCTTTTGCAGTAAATTAATTCTTAGTTGTAGGTTAGTTATTAATCTGTTTGGCTCTATTTACATCATCCTCCAAGTTAATGATCGGTTCATAATTGTATATTATTTCTTACCCTTCTAGCTTATGATTTGGTTATGTTTTTGAGTTAAACTTGTGCTTTTAATTTGTTTTGTGTTTGTTTCAGTGTTTTAAGTTTGAGACTCAATAAATGCATTTTGGAGACAAATTAGCTCAAAACAGTGTCTGCAGATCAGTCAACTTCACGGATTGGACTGTACTTACTCAAGAAGAACCAGATAATGAGCCATACATAATTGGAAAGATACGGAAGTCTAGTTTCTGTAGAATTTTACGGTTCATGATTCCGAGTCTTCTAGAGAAAGTTATACATGTTTTGGCAACTTAAGGTCAAATTCGGCAGCATCTGCGTTACTGGGCCAAAAATCACATTTGAAGGCCTTTCCGATTTTTCCTTGAGCTGGGCTGCATATGCTTGGAAAGATAAGACACATAGCTTGAAGATCCATATTTTTGCAGATTTTTCAGAATGGATGAACAAGCCCAAAACGAGCCTACAAGCTGGCTGCAATGCATTGTCATGCATGACATATGCATGATGAATTGTTGTTGATTGTGGGAAAGTTTGGTGAAGCATATTCAATTCCTATTTTTGAGTGGAATTTTGCAGCAGCCAAATGAGCCAAAAGATGATGAAGTGGATGATGCAACACTAAGCTTGGTGACAAGAAGAATTGTTTTAAAATGCAATTGTGTGTTAGGTGAATTAAGTGTTGTAAGTGGTGAAGTTAATGTGTTTAGAAAATTCAATTGTATAATTCAGATTTTCACTTCCCCTAGGCCTATAAATAGGGAAGTTCTCTAAGCTTGTAATCACACCCCAAGGGGTGGAGCTCTCAAACACTTCTCTAGATCTCCCTTCCCTTCTCTCCCTTAAATTCTCTTAGTTTCCCTCTGTAGTTCTCAATTGTTGTAATAAGATCATTCTACTCAATTTCCTTTTTATTAAATCTCAAGCACTTCTCTATTCTCTTCCAAACACACTCCAAACCCTAAACACATGTCTCTTCCCTTCCAAATTCCCCATGTTCTCCAAACACTTTCTCTTCCAAGAATCTCAAAGTTCCCAAACACTTCTCCCATTCCTTCATCAAATTCTCCAAATTTCCCAAACACATTTTCCTTCTCTTCCAAAAGTCTCCATGTCTCAAACACTTCACAAACACATTTCTCTTCCTTCCCTAAGTTCTCAAATTCTCCAAGTTCACAAACATCCTCCAAGTTCTCAACCACTCTCTTCCAAATTCTCAAAGTTCCTAAACACTTTCTCTTCCAAAATCCACAAAGTTCCCAAACACCACTTTCCTTACTCTTCCAAATTCTCCAAATCTCTCAAACAATTCTCTCCTCTCTAAAGCTCTCAAACACTTTCCCTTCTTCCTCAAATTCTCTCTTTAATGTTTTCTTAGTTGTAATTTATTTTTCTTGTAATGTACATTTTTTCTTCTTGTTTTGTTTCTTTTGTTTTCATTTTTGTTTTGTGTAGGAAAATTGAATTGGATCATTCAATCACCAATCCCTGTGGAATCGACCTCGCACTTACATATGCTATACTACCAACGGTTCGTGCACTTGCGAGTATCACAAGTTGAGGATGCACTCACCCACCATGGTGTCAAACCCCTGAACACGAAATATATGCGCAATTCCAAAGTGAAGTAAGCCTATATTATATTCTTATGATGATCATGCGTGTATATATATAGTTCAATCAAAATGAGCTAGCTAGAGAAAATAAATTAGAACCTGGGGCAGTTTATCAATAAATTTAGCAGCATTTGCAAGTTGAGCTGCTGCTTTTATCTCTTCAAGAGTAGCACCATCTTTTCCATAGGCAATATTTTCCTTAATGTTGGATGCAAACAGTACAGGTTCCTGGCTGACAAGACCAATTTTACTCCGAATCCATTTTAGCTGAAATTCTTTCAGGTTTATACCATCTATCAAAACTTCACCAGCTCTTGGATCATAAAACCGCTCTATCAGACTGATGACTGTTGACTTCCCACTTCCACTTTCTCCAACCAAAGCTGCGGTGGTGCCACTAGGGATATAAAGTGAGAACCCGTTGAAAATTTGTTCATCTGGTCTGGCTGGATAACTGAAAAATACCTCTCTAAACTCTATATCTCCACGAATGTCATTCAATGTCTTTCCTTTTTCGTCATAGGCGTCAATCTCTGGCCTCCCACTGATAGTCTCAAACATCTTAAATGCTGCAACTTGACCAGTGGCGAATGCACTTAAGCACGTTGATGCCTGCCCCAGAGACCTAACTCATATCCCAAATAGTTCCAAAAGAAAGAAAATTATCAAATTATTAAGGAAAAAAAAAATTAAAAAATAAAGGGAAGAAATTTGAAAGTTAAGAGTGGAGCTTACATGGATGCAGTCAAAACAGCAAGAATCACATTCAGCACATCACCCCCGGAATATCCTTTTTCCCTTATCATTCTTGAACCAAACCATACAGCCAAGGCATAAGAGAAGAACAGAACTAGCATAACCAAACCATAACCTATTCCAGCAGCCGAACCTTCATGAACACCTGATTTGTAAGCATCCACAAGATTTTTATTGTAACTTGCAATAGCTTTCTTCTCTCCAGTAAAGGATGCAACCTGGATATATGATATAGGAACCAACCAAATGAAAAACATCATCATATATATTCTTGGTTGGTCACACATAAATAAATAAAAAGAAATTAATTATTCCAATAGCTAGCTCTAAGGCGAATAAATGTATGTTATGTGACTACATACGGTTCTAATGGAGCCTATCGTCTGATCAAGAACGTTTGCTGCTTTTGCATAAGCACGTTGTCCACGGGATCCCATCTTGGTTACAATGAAGGATATAGATGCACCAGCTGCCGCAAGCACAGGAACACAGGATAACATGACAAGGGTAAGAAGCCGCACTTTGATGAATGCTATTATAAACCCTGCAATGAATGTTGAAAATAGCTGGACAAATTTCCCAACCTGCACCAACAAGTTGTTGTTACATTATAATAAGAAGAATAACACATTTCAAGGTTTCTAGTCTTCCATTCCATTTCCAGGTGATTTTTCGTGTTTTTTGTACTAGTACACGTACCTTCTCACCCATGGCATTTTGTATGAGAACAGTGTCGCCGGCCATTCTCCCAATGACCTCTCCACTGTTTGTTTCCATATCAAAGAAAGCAACATCTTGTCTCAATATTGTTTTCAAATACAAAGCCCTTATCCTTGCAGCTTGTCTTTCCCCTGTTACCATCCAGCAACCGACCTCTATTGAACAAAAAAAAGAAGAAGAGGTTTATCAATCAGTTCAAATGCTCAATTAATATATAGAAAATAGAATTTCTCCATTCATGATGCATTGCATTATCACAAACCAAAACTTATGATATGTACTTACGAAGAGTTGCAGCCACAGCTGCCCAGATAGCCAAATACACAAATTTTAGAGAGACCTACAATTTTCCAAGATAAGTAAGTGATCATCAAAATGATCAACGAATCAATAGAGGAAGAGATCTTGTTATAATTATGATATGAATACCTTGAAACAAAATATATGTATAAAAAAACAACTGAGCTCCAGAAGCCAACAGGATTTTCTGGAACTTAAATATTTCACCTCATAAATTAAAAAAGAAGTTGATAATGTAATTAAAACTAGACGTTTTTCCAGTGATGAAGGTTAACACTCAGGTTGTAACTTGTATGTAGACTTGTGAAACATAAGTTTACCTTGGAAACAACACTAAGTCCTATGTGTGTATTGTTTTGATTAGTTCCAAAAGAATCACTCATCTCCCCGACCAGTATCGTCATAATCGGCATACATGAACCGTTCCCCATTGCACCAATCGTGCCGACGAGCATCAACATAATATCAGTCTTATCTGCAAACGAAAATAACTTTATAAATGCAACTTTTTCAGTTTTCTCGTCTCCTCCATTGCGGCTCTTGTCATGATCCCTGTTCGTCATGCTAGACCTCCTCTCTTCTTCTTCTTCTTCTCTACTACTACTTGGTCTTTTGATGTTGTATAGAATTTTGATGTCTCAGTAAGTAGGGGTATTGATTTTTTATTGTTACCAAATCCAGGATTTGATTTAATTAGCAGATTTTGTATATCACCATTCACTCAATTTCAGCTGTATATATATAGTTTCCTTATAAGTCCTGTAACATACATCACACTAATTATTGTATACAATACAATACACTCTAATATTCATACTGCACAAATATATGAATTCCCTCTTTGAGAACTCAACCTAATTAAGTTAAAAACAGGAATTTAATTTCACATACCAACTACATCCATCTATCAATAGTATCACATTAATTCAAATTCAAAATTCTTCACCAAATGTGGTAATGCTACTCTTACCACATTCTCATACCACCTTATGTGGCAGATAGAGTGGACAATCACATCAATTAAAAAGTTTCAATAAATCATAAAAGAAAATGTTAAACTAATTTTAATTGATATGGATGCCCACTTCATCTGTCACATAAGTTGGTATTGGAATGTGGTATACAAATATGGTAAGAGTAGCATTATTCCAAAAGAAAAACAGCTAAAAAAGGAAAAGATTTTCTTTAATGAGAAAAAGAGTCATTGCCCCTCCTCTTTTCTCGTCTTTTTCTTTTAGGTTAATGAATAAGTCAATTGGGACGTTTTAAATAAAAAGCCCCTCTCTTCTTGAAATTGAGGATGATTTTGGCAGATAGAGTGGACAATCACATCAATTAAAAAGTGTCAATAAATCATAAAAGAAAATGTTAAACTAATTTTAATTGATATGAATGTCCACTTCATCTGTCACATAAGTTGATATTGGAATGTGGTATACAAATATGGTAATAGTAGCATTATTCCAAAAGAAAAATAGCTAAAAAAGGAAAAGATTTTCTTTAATGAGAAAAAGAAAAGAAAAAAGCGTCATTGCCCCTCCTCTTTTCTCATCTTTTTCTTTTAGATTAGTGAATAAGTTAACTGGGATGTTTTGAATAAAAAAGGCCCTCTCTTCTTGAAATTGAGGATGATTTTTCAATTGCTGATACAAAGGAAGATAGACTGAAGAGGGTTCATTTGTATCGGCAATTGAGAATCATCCTCAATTTCAAAAAGAGAGATTTGCCAATGGAGAGTTTGGTGTAGTGCAATATTTTAGCTTGTAGAACATAAGTTGCACATAAGTTGCACCTATCGATAGTTGCAGAGCCATAATTTTGTATGTGAGGGATAAAAAAAACATGTAAATTTATGTAATGAAATTTTTAATACTTAATAAACAAAGGGTGGCAAATATAGGATTTGAAAGCCGGTTTGGCAAAATATACATGCTAAATTCCACGGGTGGGTTCCTAGTTAGATTCATCATCAATTAATTCTTCTTGATAATCAGTCTAATGACAATTCAATTGACAATTCAAATTGAAAACACTATATTACCATGCTATTTAGTGAAAAATTCGGGATACTAAATTAGAATTAACCCAACTTCTTTTAAATTTACGAGTTAGAAAGTAAAGTGGATCAAGGTATATAGTACAGATGGGAAGAAGAAAAGCAAATCAAAATTACTTACAACTGGCAGCATTAAGTGGTCTGGGATACAGAGGTGGATTGCTGATCAGAGTAGCTTCTGGTAAGTTTTATTGTACAGATAATTGTTACCAGCATCGAGGGCTAATGACTGTTATAACAAAAAAGCACTACAGAACAGTTTGGTATCACTTCCATTACTACATTCAAAAGGGTAATATGGATGGTCATCCATCACGATGCTGCAAAGGTTAGCAAAAACAGCAGTAATCTAAAGAGTCATCCATCATAATCATAAAAATCACCATGCTGCAGCAGCTAATTTCTCAAAATCACGATGGATGCTTTGAATGCCTTTAGTTATAGCATTTGCTTCTGACTGCAACTTGCTAATTTCAGAACCTTTGGCCACATCAATTGACATCAACATCGCCCGTTTTTCCTTCAAGTCCTTAATATCCTTATCAATCCGACTGATTGTTTCATTGTTTCTGGTTCTGTCATGAGCACACGCTGTGATCTGAATGCCAACTTCTTGTGATCGGTTCTGAAGCTGCCCCAACTTAACTTTCATTTCAAGCAATTCCTTCAGACGATGCCGTACTGCCGTGACATAAAAGCCCAACATTTCCAAGTCAGCTAGTGCCTCCAAAATGCTATCAAATAATTCTCTAGGATCGCCAACTTGCAACTTGGAAGTCTTCTCCACCAAAAAGGCAAAGTTTACCATCTTTCCAAGGGCTGATCCTTCACGACAGACCTCTTTACACTTCAATAGTGGATGAAAATGAGGCATTTGTGGAAATCTTTTGAATACATCCATGGATTCAATATTTTCCCATAATGGAGAACTTCTCACAAAGGGCAAATGTAGTTGCCCAACTTGTGTTCCTCCATCCTCATTTTGTTGCTTGGCAGTCCCAGCAGGGTTACCTAGAGAACACAATCATGATATTAGTCAAACTAACTACAGCCAAAGGAATCCATTGAAAATTTTCACAATAGCTTACTTGAGCACTCTATGGCTTTTATAGAATGCATTTCATCTATGCACAGTGATAAAGGTTGATCATGGGCAGATGCCGTTGCAGATATTCCAGTCACAGCCACCTGAACGTCTTTTGTCAAGTAATCCATTGCAGAATCCACAGTTTCTGTCTCTCTCATCATTTCTTCAGAACCTGCGAATTTAAGAAAGATGAAATTTTAGACAACTCAAGATATAAAAATGAATAGGATAAGCAAGTGCTTTGAAAGGGGAAAAAACAAGAAAAAGGACAAGCATATCCCTATTAAGTCAACATCTTTTTATACATCCATGGTTTCAATTTTTTTCCCAACTGGAGAACATTTCAGAACGGCAAAGTGGACTGTCTTGTTGCTCAGTCTCACCTGTTACACCAGTTTCCACCTGTCTTCCTCCAACCTCATTTTGTTTGTTGGAAATCCCAGCAGGGTTACCTAGAACAAACCTTGATGTTAATCAAACAAACCAAAACCAAAACAATGCTTTGAAAACTTTCACAATAACTTACTTGAGCCCTCTATTATTGTCTCAATATCCATTGCAGAATCTTCAATTTCTGCTTCGACCATTGCATCTTCATAACCTGTGAATTTAAGAAAGGTATGAATTTTGTACTACACGGGATAACAATAAATAGGATTAAACAAAAACTACCAACAGGGAAAATAGTGAGAAGGATAAGTAAAATCCCTTTTATTTCCCATTCACCTACCAATATGTTGTACATTTTCTTATAGACTAATTTTAACAATAGAAAAATATTAAGGGATTTTATTGTAGCTCCCTCACACCAAGGATGAAAATATCGGCAATACAGATATTATCAATGTCATTTGGAACTGTACTTGTTGCTCAAGTTGAATTGACTCGAGTTGTGAATGAGAATTGTATGGTACATCACAACCTGGAAAAACCTTTCGTTTATGTAAAAAGAATAAGAGGAACTCATGTGCAATTTAATTTGATGGCTCCTAGCCTCTTCTTCCACTAATATGTTTTTTTATTGGTATTCTATATTTTTTTTGCGATGAACTCAGTTGCAGAATCTACACTCAGTAAAACCAAAAGTCTCTGTTTTTTTAATGGAAAATCATTGTTTCTTAATTATGTTTCACCACCTCTATTTACTTAGCCTTCCAAATTCATTTTCCTAAACACCCATCCAAATGTTGTAATTGACTTGTTTCTTTTTCATCACACAAAAATTATAGAATACCAATAAAAAGCATACCAGTGAAAGAAGAGGGTAGGAGGTTTCAAATTAAATTGCACATAAGTTCCTATTATTCTTTATACATAAACGAAAGGTTTTTCGAGGTTGTGACGTACCATACCATTATCATTCACAACTTGAGTCTTAGTCAATTCAACTTGAGCAACAACTCCACTTCCATTGTGCTTCTCACATGCAAAAAAAATTAGAATTTATTGAGGCTATAAGTCTTCTATACCATTGTTCTTAATTCAGGTCGTTAGCCCCTCATACCTGTCAAATCAAACCTGGTTACTACAGGCAATTCAAATATATCATTCGTGCAATCTGCAGCAAATGATCCAGCGCCATTATTGTGTAGCTTTGACACATTATACACAGCTGTTGCTGGATCTTTTGAGTGTTCAACATGAAATTCAGGCAGTTTTCCCTTCCCTTTTATTTCACTGCTCAGTCCATCTTCATTCTGTTCAACCTCCTGAATGAATTAATAAGAAATATCATCATCAATGAAATTGGGTTAGAGGGAAATAAATCTCAATAGGATGCCTCCAAATCCATACTTATTCCAGAGATTAAGTAAAGCAGAACACATTTTTTGAAATAATTATTGATAAAATAAAAATAAAAATCAGAGTTTATGATTAATAATTGTCTTTATAAAAACAAATCCTCTAGTAACTAGAACTATAGGCATGCTCCATCTTGGTCCTTCCTTTCACTTTTACACCACCCTCTGAGGTAAAATTAAGCTCTCTTGTTTTATGTAACACTATTTTTAATATAAATTTATTATTTTGTAAAAAAGAAAAAAAAAAAAAAGAGGCCACTTTGTATTTCAACCACGACTACTTTAATCACCAAATTAGCATGTATCCATTTAGCTAACAGGAGAATCATCCCTTATTTCAACCATATTGGTCTTACATTTGTTTGATAGAAAGCACACTGGTCTTGCAATTTTGACCCAAAGCTTAATGTAGACTGCAGTTTTGATACATAGAGAGATATAAAAGAAGCATAACGTACGAGCTTCAGATATACCTCCATGGGGAGCAGACATGATGTTCCAGCATGAGATCCCCTTTTTAGTTCAGAATCTGACATTATACCAGAAGATTCAATGTTGTCCAGTCCATTCTCATCTTCAACATCTTCTTCACCAGCCTTTTCAATTTCACTGCCCTTCTTGACTGCAACAATTTATACACATTTGTTTTATGTGGATGACACAATAAATATGTCAATACAGAAATAATATCTCACTCTCGGCCAAGGGATATCACCTTCAGAATTTTGTGGTTTACCTTTTCGTTTATGAGAAATTCTTGCTTGATTGTCCAGTTCTCCAACCTGCGCTCAGCCTTCTGCAAATGGAATAAAATGCATTCTAATCAGGACCAATCATGTATCAGAAGAAACAAAACCAGAGAAAAAAATCATGCATATCTTTTTTTGTTTTTTGTTTTTTTTCTTTTTTATATATCACTTCTTACATTCAAATGGCAGTCTTCAGATGCCATCAACTTCTTGGAAAAACCTACAATGGTTGCATCATCGTTAGGTTTCTGATTAATTTTTCGTTTCTTTTTCGTCTTTCCATAAGGTGATTTATCAATGCAAGGCCGAATCTGTTTGCCACGTACAATCACTTTAACATCAGAGTTCTTTAAGCTCTTATATTGAACCAAGAAAGAGCTGTTCCCTAGTTCGCCAAGATAAATTGCTGGGAGCCAAGCACCGAATATATGTTCTTTGCTGAGATTCACTTCCACTGCTGTCCCAGGGCTGAAAACTGATCCCACCATCCTCTTTGAACAATTAGTGAGAAATATCAGTTTTCTTTCTATTAGAAGCACAGCATATAGAAATTTCTCTCATCCCTAAAAAATACAAGGAATCCAGATATATTGCAAATGAACTGGAAAGGCATGAACTTGCAAACATATAAGTAAAGACCTCAATAAATCCAAACTTAAAACTCAAAAAAATCACAAGATCCTACTTTGAGATACAAAAAACAAAGAGAAGACATGAAAGAAAGATCTTTTGAGTGCAACAACATAAAAAGATTCTTTTCAAGAAAATAGAAATTTTTTTAAGGAAAAAAAGAAGAATCTAAAAGCAGAACAACAAGGGCAAGGCCAATGTACAGTAAACAACCTGCATGTTCTTAAATCATGAAATCCAATGGTCAAGATCCAAAGAAAATTCATAAATAAACAAAAGAAAGCCCATGCAACTTGCAAGCGTAAACCAAGTTCAAATCCTGTATTAAAAAAACATACCCACAAGCATAATTATTATTATAACGTAGAACCCACTAGTACCTTCTTCCGGGGTCGAACCCATTTGCCGTCGAGAAAATCCCAATGAGGGCGCAGCTCAGAGCGCTTTAACTGAAGCAGATCAGGTGGGTTAAAGAAACCCACCGTATACTTGTCATCCTCACACCTCATTACAACCCCAACCCACCAAACATCAATGTAAGAGGCGTCTACGACGTCGGCAGGCTCAAAGGGCTGGTCTGGATTGTCAGTAGGAGGCACTGGGCGGATGGAGCGCGCGTGAACGAGCTCAGTATGTGGCTTGTTTGGGTCATCGTCCGAGGCCAGAGTCTCATACTGCACCAGAGCCTTCTTTATTTTCTTGTTCGTTGAGGGATCTGAGGGTTGTGGGTCAAGTATTTTGGCTGGGAACCATGCACCTCTGTAACCCTCTTGGTTGCTACAAACTTCCACATTCGAATCCTTACTCAGATGCGCTTCGCTCCTCCTCCGCTTCACCATCACTGTCTTACTTGTTTTCGCTCACTTTCTTTCTCTAGAGAAAAACACACTACTACTACTACTATATTTACTAGTGTTTTAGTAGCAGAGCGGTCAAATTGCAGGACTCTCTCCCTCTCTATCTCTCTGTCTCCTCAAATTGTGCATATCTTATCTCTGGTGAAATGACTGATGGTAAAAGTTGAACGATTTTTATTATTATTTTTGTCTGAATTTGAACGATTTGTCGTGTCAATCAAGTTTCCTTGGAAGCCACAGTACTGAGAGAGTTATTGTTGGATTGGATGTTTTTGTTATCCCACAGATATACCCAAAGACCCAAAGATATGCATTTTGTTGGCCCGGCCCACCTTTATACCAAAGAAAATATTTGAATAAATGTTTCCCCAACCACCAAATCCCCTTCAAGATCTCTTCCCTTGATCAATTTACCTGCAATGCACTCTATCCTGTCAAATCTCAAATCCCATTCATATGAGGCTGATCATATTCGTAGGCCATCATCATGGGTCACACTGTAAAAAATCAGATATTTTTTTGGGTTAATTGTTTTCTTAGTTCTTGAACTTAGACTCAATTTGTATTTGAATACCACAATTTCCAAAATGGTTCCCTTGGTCCTTCAACTTCAGTTCAGTTACAAATGGTCATGCCATTAATTTTGTTAACTTTTCTGTTAAATTTAGGGGTAAAATGATATTTTTGTATCAAAATTGATTAAAATATGAATAAAAAACTATAAAATTAAAATTAAACTATCTCTCTCCCCCTCTATCTCGATTTCTACTCCCCCCAATTTTTTTTTTGTTGGTTTTTTATTTGATTTTCTTTTATTGTTATTTTAAAGATATGATTTTTTATTCTTTTTTTTTGTTTTAATATAAAAATACCATTTTGCCCCTGCATTTAACAGAAAAAGTTAACAAAATTGACGGCAAGACCATTTGTCCTAACGAAAGTAAAGTTAAAGGAACAGAGAACCATTTTGGAAATTGAGGTACACAAATGCAAATTCAAATCTAAGTTCATGGACTAATAAAATGATTAACCTTATTTTTTAAGAAGAAAATAACATTGAAAAATTTAAAATAGCACTTTCATTCCTAATCAAACTCTAATCAATTGATCAAAACACAAAATCCTAAAATAAATTAATCAAAAAATAAGCCTTAATCAATTAATGAAAGGAAAATGCTATCAATAAACTTTAATTAAAACACAAATCTCATCCAATAAAACAAACCATAATTTCACATATATTATCATCAATTGGCAATTAGGGTATAAAATTTAGGGAGCTTTCAAATTTTTTTTTTTAATCAAAGAGTAAGAAACTTTCATTCCAACCAACAAAGGTACAATTTGTAAACAAAACTGGATGCAAAAAGAAATAGGCATCGTTAAATCCTTGTCATAAAAACTCTTAATGGAACAAATCCGGTCAAGAAAAAGAGTACTACAACATCCAAAAGCAATAAAACTACCCACCCTCCTTGTCTGTTACCAACACTGATACTAGCCAGTCAAAAGCTAAACCATCCCAGAAAGAGGGATGTTGTTCTTGCAATCCAAACTAAGCCATAGAATGGGCTACTCGATTCCCCAATCGCCGCTGAAATGAGCATCACCAACACGCAACTGCATCATCAACCTTCTAGTGTCGTCCACAATATTTCCCAAATTACTCCATAGCTCACCATCACCCTTCAGTAAAGCCACCACTTTTTGCAAGTCAGATGCTACCAAAACACTAGATAGTCCCAACTCAATAGCCTTCATCAAACCCATGTGTATAACAACACATTCAGTAGCCAAAACATCCAAACATGCTAGACCCTTATCTGCAAACCCCCAAATAAAGTTACCCTCAAAGTCCCTTAAGACACCACCAACCCCTCTATTACAGCCTTCTTTCCCAAGAGCTCCATCACAATTCAATAACAAAATAGAAGAATGAGGTTTAATCAACCTAATAAAACGTGGCACCCTTGCTGGCTTAGTGCGAGCATTATGAATTTTGAACTACTCCAAAAACTCCATGGTCCATTTGACAACCTCACTAAGCCCACCAGCTTCCTTTCCGTACAGCACATCATTGCGAAGCTTCCAAACTCTCCAACAACAGCACACAAACCATTCCAAATCGCTTGCTGACAATGTATGAAACATAACCTCCAAAAAGTCAACAAAGGAACCTTGTATGCCCGCCAAATCAACATTGAAGGAAGTTTGCACCAAAACCCTCTACTTCGTTTACATCCCCATAAAGCATGGACAACATCCTCTGTTGCAGTCCCACAACTAGAACAAGAAGCCGAAGCCAGTACCTTCCTTTGAACAAGATTTAGTGTTATATGCAAAATATTTAAACTTGCCCTCCAAAGCAAGATTTTAACCTTATTCGGTACCTCCAAATGCCAAAGTTTTTTTCCAAAAAGCACACTAAGATCTTGAATTTAAGCCTCCAATTCTCCCTATTAACAGGGAGCTTTCATTTTAAAACACTATATAGTTTACTAATTTGGAAGATAGAAATACAATTTCACCTAATTAGTATAAGGCCAAAGACCAAAAAGTAGTACCTAATTTTACAATAATGTAACTAAAAAAAATCAAAATTATACACAATGTCACTCCTTCTAAGGCAAGCACATTATGAAATATGTCCACCTCCGGCAATCCCACTTTTGGACAATCGCCACACCATCGGTCAGTTGCCGCCACCACGCCTCCTGGCCAACAACTGCCACTTATCCCCTGCCAACCGTGGACCAACTCCGTTGCCCTTTATTTAACCTAAAAAAATAGAAAGAGAATATTTTGTGTCATTAAAGGGACTCGAACCTTGACCCTCAAAGGAGGAAGCCTCACTCACAAACCACTACACCAAATTATTTTTTGTGATATTTATTCAATTACACAATATTTATATAAACAATCAACGATTTAAAAAAAGATAAATCATTTCAACACAGATTCACACAAAAACTGCAACAAAAATATAATATTATCAATGATGTAAACAAAAATTAAAAATGCAAACAAAAATACAAAATACAAAATACAAACAAAAGCATAAACTCCAAACAAAAACAAACACAACAACAAAAATTAATTTTATAGAAACAAAAACTGCACTACAGAGTACGGGAAAAAAACATATAAATAAGTGAGGAACCAAAATGCAAAACCATGATGAAAGTACTAAAACGAAGACGGAAACTGCAATGCAGAGTTTGGGCAAAAATGCACCTATTAATAAGTGAGGAACTAAAAGGAAAAACCATGATGAAAGTACTAGAAAATTCTACAAAAATCTCCAACCAAACAGCACCTCAAACTCAAATCTGATAAAAAAAAAAAAGCTAAAGTAAAAAACAAAAACTATATCAAAGAGTTGAAAATCAACTTATAAAAACCGAAAAATAAATAGAAAATTCAAATAACAATTTGATCAAGAATATAATTACCTCAACAGTAGAAAAACTAAGCTTCACATCAAAACATGAATACTGCAATAGAAGAAGAAGATCGAAAAATGCACTGCAGTTTCTAAAAAACCCAAAAGTTCTCATAGTTAAGTGGGATTTTAAAACAAAAACAATGTAGATATCAATGATGTAAACAAAAACAAAAACACAAACACAAACTAATTTTATAGAAACAAAAACTACACTGCAGAGGGAGAAAATAAACATATTAATAAGTGAGGACACAAAATGCAAAACCATGATGAAAGTACTAAAAAGGAAACATAAACTACAATGCAGAGTCTGGGCAAAAATGCACCTACTAATAAGTGAGGAACTAAAAGTCAAAACCATGATGAAAGTACTAGAAAATTCTACAAAATTAAAATCTCTAACCAAATAACACCTCAAACTCAAATCTGATAAAAAAAAAAAACCAAAGTAAAAACTAAAACTACATAGTTGAAAAATCAACTTATAAAAACCGAAAAATAACTAGAAAATTCAAATAACAATTTGATCAAGAACATACGTACTTCACCAACAGAAAAACTAAGTTTCACATCAAAACATGAATACTGCAATAGAAGAAGAAGATCAAAAGCTGCACTGCAGTTTCTAGAAAAACCAAAAGTTCTTATATGTACAAAGGAAACTGATGAGGCCCTATATGTACAAGTAAAATAACAAATTTTAACATTTTAAAATCCATAAATTAAACAAAAATAATCCTTAGTGGCATCAATTACATCTATTTTCACATACTTATAGCCACTAAAATTTTCTTCTGCATAAAAAAAAAACTGAAGATAAAAAAACAAAAGCAAGTACAATTATCAACAAGCAGCAATCAAGAATTCAAGCAAGTACAATCATCAACTAGCAAAAAAGTCTAGTAAAATAACTACAAAAATAATATATGAAAAAAAGTCTACTAAAATAACTGCAAAAATAAATAAAGAATCATGATTCCTCATTAATCAAAACGATGAAATGTTGATGACATGAGTAAGTGCATTGAGAATTACAATCTTCTTCGTCATTTATCACCACCAGTGCCTTAGCACCTCCTGACTGTGCAACTTGTGCCTTAACGGAGAACTCACAATTGCCACGTGCAGACAAGGCAATAAACTTGAAATTAACATAAATTTGAAACTTTCATTTCGCCGGAGGATCTTTTATCGACGGTCAAGATCTATGTCAATGTCTTCCAATCGTCATCGATTTCCATCAAGCAATCTGTTGTGGCCAAGCTTAGGCTTTTAGCGAAGATCCTGGCAGATAATCGCGCTTTGATCAACGAGTTCGGTGTGGTCCCTGTTTTAATTTGGTTTTCGATGATGGGGATTTACTTTGGAGTAGACTCGGTGTGAGGAAGAAGAAAGAGAGCTCTCTAGCCGACGTCGTAGAGAGAGAGAGAGAGAGAGAGAGAGAGAGAGATCTAATTTTGACCAACGTTTTTAAATAAAAAGGGTAAAATTGTATTTTATCTTTATATTTATATAGGCCCAATGAATCTGGGCCTCCTATTTGGCCAAATCCAAAACAAATTTTTTTCCTATGTATCAAAACCCAAACATAAATACTCTAGGTATCAAATCCTTATTAGTAAAGATTCTTATGGCTGATACCTAATTGTTTGTGTCTAAAAATCTCGGCCTACAAGACCAACCGAAGGAACAACCTCTCAGCCAAGGCGCCTGCCCAAAAGATTGTCGTTCACTTTCCCTCGTAAAATAAGGGAGATCTACGAAGGTGAAATTATCACGGCCACGGCCACGACGAGCTTGAACAAAGAAAATAATAACTCCTCAAATACACGGCCAGAGTGAAAAAATCAAAGGGCGTTGCCACATGTCATTGAGGTCCCACACTTCGTTTAATAAGGTAATGCTCCTAACTGCAGCAGAGAACCCACGATCCACGCAAAAGAAGAATTTACATTTAATGCACAAGGGAAGAAGGGAAGTGATTGGAGTTAGTATATGGTGAGTAAAATCAGGATGATTAGGTGCGAAATCTTATGACTTGTAAGACTAAGTCACCAACCATCAGACTAGAACATTAAATGCTCCTCCAAGGCCCGAGATGCAGAACTGATGGTCAGGGCGGCGACCGAGATTTATGGGGGTCACACCACCATACTTCACATTCCCAAATGTTGTCCAGACTACCCATTATCTCTGATCGACCACTGTAGGGGACTTTTTCCTCCGGCGGCTGTAATGGGCTGGGCTGCCATAAAGGGTAGACTGATGAAATTTTCCCCTTTGTCTGAGTTCGAAAATTAAGCCCCAAAATGCTTCGAAAGGGCAGCAGGGCCTTAGGAAGTATTTTGGTTACCTTCACCAACCAAAACAACAGCAACTTACAGATAATTTCTTCATGCTTGCAGATAAACTTTTGGGCTTGGCATGAGAGGCATGTGGCATGGAAGAAAAATCAACATGAGTTTAGCACTGAGGGGAAATTTAGGCTTTCTTAGGGGGGAAAAGGAAAGTGTTAAGGTGAGTAAGGAGAGGTTTGTATGAGATTTGGCTAAGAAGAGAGAAATAAAGAACAATGCTCTTCCGGCAGCTTGACAGATACTCTGCCCGTTAGAAAAGGAAGATGGAGAAGAAGGGTGAATAATGCACGCGATTGCTAGATTTTTGCAGGTAAGAGAGAAAGCTTGCTCTCTGAGTGTGGGTTGTGTTGATTTGTTGGGTAGAAGAGGCCCTATTTATAGCTGCTGGGATTTGTTCTTCTCCAAGAAACCCTAATGGTTTTTTCCTCATCTAGCTAAGCTTTCCTCTCCCTTTCTTCTCTCCTCCCTTGACTTTCCTATCTTAGTGAAATTGCCTCTATCTATTTGCACGAAATTAGGAATTTTGGGAGCTCAAGGCCCCCCTTTCCCGCAGCGCTTCAGTGGGACTCCCACTTTCAGCTATTTTTCTTCTTCTTTCATTCCTCATTCCATGGCTAGATCTGATGAGGGAGAGGAAGTGGATATACATGCTGGTTCAAAGGGTGCTTCTGGTAGCTCGAGGGCTAATACCCCTTGGTTCCTTGAATGTTTCTTACTTGGAACTTGCTCCCCTCATGTGCTGGAACCTCCAACAGCTTTATTCAATAAGTCTTCAGACCTCCCCCTTCGTGGCTTTTGTTCTCCCAACCAGCTGGGGTAATTGTATGGCCAAGATGGTTCATCAAGTAAGTGGGCTTTTTGGTTGAGTCAATAGGCTATTTTTTGATCGGGCTATTTTTATTAAACGTTTGGGCTTTTGGTAAGGTCCATAGGCTATTTTGGCTGGGCTATTTTTTCCTCTTGTGCTCACCCACATGTTTGGACCTAAGAAATGGGCTTGAGTCCCGAGACTCCCAAGCGACTCGGGGCTTCCATTTCTCGGCCCATCAATGGGCCTCATGTTGATTTATTACCATCCATACCACAACCCACTCAAGCAAGCCCCGGGCATTTGAGTGGCTTGGGCCCACTTAAGCTTGTAGTGCGATTGTGTGTGAAATAATAATTTCCCGCTTGGCATGACACGTCGCTTGGCACGCTTTTAATTATGGCGCTCGATAGGATAATTGGCATGGATTTTGGGGCTAAATGCATTTTTATAATTTTGATCTCAATTTCTAGCTTGATGGATTTTACCTGGCATGGTATGTGGCTTGTGAATGACAGACTTTTGTGTATTCCAAATCGGGTCTTTTTCCAATAATATATCGTCTTGGGCTAGGAATTTATTCGGGCCCAACCATGGATTTTTTGGGCCTCAACAACCACGTCATGCAGATCTCAGCCTCACTTTCCTCCTAGAGCCTCTTCTATAAATACCAAGCTCCAACTATATTTAAAGGGTTCAACACCCAAAAACACAAGCCTCCAACGAAGCGAATTATATTTTCTTGTTATTTATCTTCATGTAATGCGCTTTCAATACATTTACTTGTTTTCCTAGGAGTAGTGGCAGATATCTGTAATGCACCATCCTTGTTACTTTTCCGTTCATTCTACATATCATACGACCGTTGCAATCCAACAACGCGCCTGGAGCACCACCTAAAAATCCACAATTAGCACCATCGTTAACGGCCTTGTAGCTCAGGCCATGAATTGTTGCGTTGATTCAGCTGCACCAAAATGGATTCAGTTGCATCCTCAACTTGTGATACTCGCAAGTGCACGAGCCATTCAGAAGTATAGCATATGTAAGTGCGAGGTCGATTCCACAGGGATTGGTAATTGAATAATCCAATTCAGTTTTCCTACACAAAATAGAAAAATAAGAAAGAAAATAAATAAAACAAGAAAGAAAGAAAAGAAAATACTCAAGTAGATAAGTTCCCAAGTTCAATTAGATTAACGGATTGATTCTAGCTAAAGTATGATTAAGCCATGGTGTATGGTCCTAACTTTGTATTCCTAATTCCCTAATTTGATCATCTGTTGTCTAACATAAACTAAGCATTAGGAATCCATTAAGCATAGAAGAACATTTTAAACAACCAAGTATGTATCTAATCCCTGTTGTCAAATGTACATACATACTCTTCCTATTCATAGTTCAATTCGAATTAAAGCATGATGTCTACTCTTAATTCAAACCAAGATAGCTAACATACAAGCCTAAATGGTGATCACTCATTCAAACTAGCATATTAACTTATAAGCATAATGAATAAGAACAAAAACCATAATTGAAACTTGAAAACTAATCAAACTTGAAACTAAAGAAAACTTAGTTTCTCTTTCTAGTTTTCAATTGTTGTCATGAAATATTTGTGCTGAAATTCTCCTTAAGAGAATTTGAGGGAGAGAAGGGAGGGGAGCTCTAGAGAAGTGTTTGAGAGCTCCCCCCCCCCCCCCGGGGGTGTCTTTTGAAGCTTGAAGACTTCTCTATTTATAGGGTTAAGAGGAAGGAACATCATGATGAAATCCAACACCACCACTCCTCTTTTAATACAATCCATAACTCTCACTTCATCTTGTCTATGTTAGTGTGGTTGGAATCAATCTCATCTCATACTTCTTTTGTTGCACCTCAAGCTTTCTTCACATGGGATTTCAAAGGTGATCAATTGTGGCTGCCTTTTGCTGCCAACCCATGTGGGTTTTCTTTTGATTGCTGGAAAAAAACGATTCTTCTGAACTAGGCTTGGTGTAGGAAGGCCTGAGGTTTCAATATGTATCCAATGGGGCTCAACTTTGGATATGTCATAATAGACACCCATTGAAACAACTTGTATGAAGAATGTATTCCCATATGAGCAGTACAAGTATATGTTTTGGACCTTGAAAGTTGACTGGCGAAAATAGACTGGAATTGACTTCATTGCAGTCAGCTTGTGGGCTTGTTTTGGGCTTGATCTTCCCTCCTAAAAAATCTGGAAAAATCTAGATCTTCAAACCCTTTGAATTATCTTTCCAAGCATATACATCTCAGCTCAAGGAAAAATCGGAAAGCCCTTCAAAGGTGATCAATTTGACCTTAAGTTGCCAAAACTTGTATAACTTTCTCTAGAAGACTCGGAATCATGAACCGTAAAATTCTCCAGAAACTATACTTCCACATCTTTCCAATGATGTATGGCTCGTTATCTGGTTCTTCTTGAGCAAGTACAGTCCAATCCGTGAAGTTGACTGATCTGCAAACACCATTTTGACCCAACTTGTCTCTAAAATGCATTTAATGAGTCTCAAGCTTATTACACTGAAACAAACACAAAACTTATTAAAAGCACAAGTTTAACTCGAAAACATAACAAAATCATAAGTTAGAAGGATACAAAATGACATGTAATTATGCACCGATCATGAACCTAACGACCGAGATCAGTTCCTTTCTCGGCCATAATCGCTCTGATTAGAAGTTCAGACTCAAACAGGCGCGCAACTCACTCATCCATCTACTCACATCATCCTCGAATGCATGGTAGACTGTTCTGGCACGCCAGCACACAACCACACCGCACCAAAGAAGGACGACCCGTGTTGACGCGGATCCCCTAGGCCCAGAGCACCAGGCCGTGAGATTTGCGGAGGTCAACACTAATTTTTCTTAAAATTTACTTGAAAATATATATTTTAGCAAGAAGTTTGCTATTCTAAACCCTAGGCCCTTTCTCTTCTCTCCTTCGACTTCATTTAGCTCTCCAGCAATAGTTCTTTGTTGGGTTTTCTGCGTTTTTCCCCTAAACTATTTGCATATCGTCAATTTAGCCCCTTAACAATTTTTTCGATAAATTAAGGACTCCAATTATTTAAAATTTTCCAATTGAGGGACTACAGTCAATTTTTTTTAATTCCATCAAAATTGAGGGTAAATTCATAATTTTATTTTTTAAAAAAATTTTAAAAGAGAAAATAAAAACCTCACCTACCTAAAATTAAAGATTTAGCTTTTTTTAATTTTAAATTGATTAAAAAATTAAAAAAATACATCATCTCTCTCTCTCTCTCTCTCGGGTTTTGTGGGTTCGGAGAAAAAATCGGGGGAGGAGGGGGAGGTGGTTTGGGTGGTTGTGGGCTGGGGTTTGGGGTTTGGGGGAGGGGGGAGGCGGCGGCTGTGGGTGAAAAAACATATAGGGGTGGGGGATGGTAGAGAGGAGAAGATATCGAGGGGGGGAGGTGAAATAGGTGGATGGTGGTTTGGGGGTTGGGGGTGCTTAATCGAATTCATCATCTAGAGAATATGAAACCTGGATGGGTGCTGGAGGCTGGAGGAGAAAGAGGGAGAAGGAGAAGGAGAAGAGATAGGTGGCGGTTTTTTATTCTTTTTTATTTAAAATTTTTGGCTTAATATCACAAAACATCCCTAAGGTTTACGAAACTATCAGCTTGCATCCTTAATGGTTTTTTGTCTCATTCGTCGTCCTTAAGGTTTGTATGTGTGATCACAAATGGTCCATACCGTTAGGTTCCGTCAAAAACTCCGTTAGTTTGCTGACGTGGTATATGTATATATATATATATACATATATATATCACGAAATATCCCTGAGGTTCACGCATCTGTCACAAATGGTCTGTACGAATTTTTTTAATTTTTTAATTTAAAATTCATAAAATTTTGGTTTTCTTTTTAAAATTATTTAAAAATATATATTGTATTTTAAATACACGTGACACTATATTATTGGAGATGTGGGCTCCACATATATGCCACATCAACAAACTAATGGAGTTTTTAAAAAATAATTTAAAAATTATAAAACTTAAAAATGAAAAAACCAAGGGTTTAGGATTCATAATAAATGGTCCTCAAGGTTAAAATCCTTCTATAAATGGTTTTTTCATTTTTAAATTTTATGAATTTTAAAATATTTTTTAAAAACTTTATTAGTTTGTTGATGTGGCATATATGTGGAGCCCACATCTTAAAAAATATAGTGTCACATGTATTTATAATACAATATATATTTTTAAATAATTTTAAAAAGAAAACCAAAATTTAATGAATTTTAAAAGAACAAATTAAAAAATTTCACAGGGACCATTTGTGATAGGTGCGTGAATCTCAGGGATGTTTTTTGATATATATATATGCCACGTCAGCAAACTAACGGAGTTTTTGACGGAACCTAACGGCAAGGACCATGTGTGACCACACGTACTAACCTTGAGGATCACGAAGGATGCAATCTGATAGTTTCGTAAACCTTAGGGACGTTTTGTGATATTTAGGTGAGGTTTTTTTTTAAAAATTATTTATAAAATTACGAATGTACCCTTATTTTGGATGGAAATTTGGATGGAATTTTAAAAAAATTAACGATAGGCCATCAATTGGCAATTTTTAAACAATTGGAGTCATTAATTTACCGAAAAAATTATTAAGGATGCAAATAGTTCAAGGGACAAAACCATAGAAAACCTTTCTTTATTTAAGATATATACATTACTCATATGATTGTCTTTTTGGTGGTCTGGAGAAATATTAGAATTGCTCTACTTTGTTTTTTTTTTTTTTTATGGGGGGTAAAGATTTAATTTAAGTACAGAATTGTTGTACGAAATTTGGTATTTTTGTGTGATATATATATGTTTTCTCTTTGTGTAAAAGGCCTTAACCCTCCGTTTGGATGAAGTATTTGAAAATCACATAGAATTCTAAAATGGCAGAATTTAGATTTCCATTATTTCAATTTCTAGCAATTGAAGATTTCAGTGTTTGGATTTATATATGTCAAATTTTGTAAATTGCACCATGAAAATTGTGAAATGATGCCTATTTTGGTGGAAATTAAACTCGGGAATTTGATGCTGTTTTCGGTTCACAATTGTATATCATTTTATACCCTTATAGCTTATGATTTAGTTATGTTTTTGAGTTAACCTTGTGCTTTTAACCTCTTTTGTGTTTGTCATTCAGTTCATTAAGCTCTAGGTATCACTTGAGGCATGTGAAGTAAAATGGTGAAAATAATGTGTAAAAACTGGAGAACTGAGTTACAAATTCATTTCGGACTTATCGTCTTCATCCGAGCTTGGATTGGGCCAATACTTGTGTGGTTGGATCAATGACATTCTGAACCTCAAAATGGACATCTTAAAGTCGACATTTGTGTGATCCAAGCCCAATCCGTGAGCCCAAGAAGTTGTTCATCATGCTGACAGGAAGATGAGCTCATTGCATGCTTGGTCATGGTGAGCTAGGCATGAGCTATTGGTTTCTGAATGGAAGCTTGGTCATGCTGACATGAGGATGAGCTAGGGCTGCTAGTGGGATTTAGTGGAGTAACCATTTCTGATTATCTAATGCAAGTGTGTTAGGTCATTACCATATTCAATTCAGATTTCTCACTTCCCTCTCCCTATAAATACCACTTCCATTCCAAACACTTTCATCAAGCAAAATCCTGGGATTCACAACACCACAATTCAGCCATCTACCCTCAAACACTTCCATCATTTTCCCAAACACTCCAGAAATCAACCCAAAGCTCTAAACAGCCTCAAATCACCAAAACAACTCCAGAAAACCTCCCCTCCATTTCCTACGAATTTCCTCTCTCTCAACCATCACCACTCACTCAAACTCATCCCAAATCACCTCCATATCTTTCATACATCCTTCTAGACGTGGAGAACCTCTTGAAGAAGTACTGGACACCACAAGATCTTCAGAAAAGGGGTTTTCTACTTTTATGTCATTCATTATGTTTTCCCATTTCTGTTTTAGTTTCCTTTCCATTATGAGTAGCTAAATCCATAACTAGGGTTTCGATGTAACCTAACATGAATATTCTGGGTTTATAAGTTTGGAGTTTCAAGTTTGATTTATGATTCATGTTCTTATTCATTATGCTTATAAGTTAACATGCTTGTTTGAATGATTGATCACCATTTAGGCTTGTTTGTTAGCTAACTTGGTTTGAATTAAGAGTAGACACCATGCTTTAATTCGAATTGAACTATGAATAAGAAGAGTATGTATGGACATTCGACAACAGGGATTAGATACATGCTTGGTTGTTTAAATTGTTCTTCTATGCTTAATGGGTTCCTAATGCTTAATTTTAGGTTAGACAACAAATGATCAAATTAGGGAATTAGGAACACAAGGTTAGGACCAGACACCATGGCCTAATCATACTTTAGCTAGAATCAATCTTTGAATCTGAATTAGACTTGTTACTTGACTCCTTATAACCCAGAATTGAATTGTTATGGTGAATCGAATGCCCTAGTCTCCAAATCCATTTTCCAGCCCTTCAAAATCACACTTTGTTACATTTGTTTAGTTGCCTTCCTTTGAAATTTCAGTTTGTTTAGTTCTTCTCACAAGCACAAGCTCTTTCACTTCAATTTCCAATTTCATTTTGCTTCTGTCTCAAACTAATCTCACTTTAAATTCTATTTTAGATTTAACTTCCTAACTTCTTGAATTCGGTAATCTAAAGTACATAACTAATTTGAACTTCTCAGTCTTCGTGGGTACGACCTCGTACTTGTCTTGCTATACTACTAATTGCCCCGTACAATTGCGAGTTAACATATTATTAACAACAAATTTTGGCGCCGTTGCCGGGGACTGAACGAAAGTTCTTCCCTGGTTATGTGCCCAAGGTTACCCTATTCTTTTTAGTGTTTCTAATCAATCTAATTTTCTGTTTCAGATAGTTTATGTCTAACAGGCCATTCCTTGAACAAGTGAGGTCTTCGTTCCAACGTTCTAGATCTTTGAACGCAGGACCATCATTGCAACCCAATCGGGTGACCTCTTTAATTCAGAATCGTTTAGAAAGGGAGTTGTCAACCGCAAAAGAGCAAGCTCTTGCTACATTTACAAGTCTTGCTCTCCACACTGAACTTCCTGGTTCTTCACCTTCAAATTCGGAAGCAAGTTCAGACCAAGAAGAAGAAGAAATGATGGTTGCCATTGAGTTCATGGGAGACCTTGATATCCCAACTATTCCAGCATCCCCTTCAAGCATTTCGCTGCCCACTGTAGCTCGAAACTATGAGCTTAAAACTTCTCATCTTAATATGTTACCTTCCTTTTATGGTTTACCTAATGAAGATCCATTAACCCATATAAAGGATATTTTTAATGTTGTTAGCTCTTTTCCCTTGACAGGAGTGACAGAAGATCAACTTCGAATGAGAGTGTTTCCATACACTTTGAGGATAAGGCGAAATATTGGTTGAATTCTTTTTAGCCGAGATCACTCACTACATGGGCTGCCATTCAAAAGAAGTTCTTGGAGAAATACTTCTCCACACAAAAGACCGACATGCTTAGGGACAAGATCTTGTTATTTGCACAGCAAGATGATGAATCGTTTTGTGAAGCATGGGAGAGGTTCAATGGGCTGCTCAATCAATGTCCTCATCATGGGATTCCATTGAAGCTTCAAATGCGTATGTTTTATAAAGGACTAACCCCTTCTAGTCATAATATTGTCACAAATTTTGCAGGTGGTTCTTATAAGACCAAGACTCCGGAAGAAACGTACGAACTCTTTGAGGGGATAGCAATGGAGACCCAACATACGGATACAAGAGGTAAGCGTGTTGTTAGTGGTTCTAATGATGCTTCTAGTGTGCAGATTTCAAAACTGGAACAAAAGCTAGATGCTCTTCTTGCATTCAACTCAAGAAACCCTCCTAAGGAAGTGTGTAGCATTTGTGAAGCTCATGACCATGCTACCATAGCTTGTCCACTTGGGGCTGCATATCCAGAATTTGTGCAAGAGGAAGCTAAGGTGGTAAATTCCTACAACCAAGGTCCAAGAAATGATCCATACTCTCAAAGTTATAATCTAGGTTGGAGGAATCATCCAAACTTTTCATGGAGGAATACTCAAAATCAAGTCAATCCCCCTTCATTCCAAAAGCCACAACAATCATCATCATCATTGGAAGATATAGTGAAGCAGATGGCAATCAACCAATCCAATTTTCAGCAAACTACACAAGCTGCCATCTCCAAATTGGAAGTCCAATTAGGCCAAATAGCTGCTGAAATAACTCAAAGACAGCCTGGGAAATGGCCAAGCCAAACTGAGATCAATCCAAAGAACCATGAAGTCAAGGCCATTCATGTGCTCAGATCAGGTAAGATAGTTGATAATAAAGTTGATTCTAATCTTTCAAATGATTTTGTGGTTGTAGGAAATGAAGATGAAGAGGAGCAGATCACAACTACAGAAAAGCAACAACCCAAAACATCCCAATCTGCTCCTAAGGCCAAATCAGATTCTCAGGAATCCAAACAATTCCAATTGCATAAAAGGGATGACAAATTTGTGCCACCACATCTTCAAGAAGATAGATACGTGCCACCCGCTCCATATGTTCCACCGATTCCATTTCCAGGCCGTCTTAAGAAAGCAAAGCAAGATAAGGCTTTTAAAGAGATTTATGATATTTTGAGTAAAGTTAATATCAATTTGCCTTTGCTTGATCTTATTGAACAGATTCCTGCATATGGAAAATTCATCAAGGACTTGAAAACTCACAAGCTCAATTTCGCTCCAAATGAAGGAGTAAAGCTCGACCAGAATGTAAGTGCTGTGTTGCAAAGGAAGCTTCCACCAAAATCAAAAGATCCTGGCAGTTTTGACATTCCAATTAACATTGGAGACAAGAAGGTTGGAAGAGCCATGTTGGAGTTGGGAGCAGGCATCAATGTAATGCCATATTCAGTTTATCAAGAGCTTGATTTAGAAGGGATGAAGAAGACTTCAATTCGTCTTGAACTAGCTGATCATTCTATCAAATATCCAAAAGGTATTGTAGAAGATATTCTAGTTCAAGTTAATACACTAATTATTCCTGTTGATTTTGTAGTGATAGATATGAAGGACAACCCAAATGGAGATCGTGTTGATCCCATTCTCTTAGGACGACCATTCATGGCCACTACAAATACAATTATCAATATGAAAGATGGCACCCTCTCCATGACTGTGTTGGGTGAAACTGCTGAATTTAAAGTGTTTGATCCTCCATCTCAACCTTCTATCTCTCTTGATACTTGTTTTTCAATTGATGTTGTGAATGATGAAGTTTCTTCTAAGAGTTTGCAGAAACAGTCCACTAATGCTATAGAAGTTGTCATTTCACAAAATGAGGAAGAACAAGTTGAACCAAAGTTCCAAGAAGTGGTAGCTGCCCTAGAAGTGTTCCAGCCATTTCCACCAATTTCTGGGTTACCACTTGAGCCCCTTGATCCATGCTCTACGAAGTTGGAACCATCCAATGGCATGTTCAAAGTTACACCCCTTGCACACTTGAAGAAAAAGAAAAGGAAAAGACAGAGGAAGAGAAGGAAGAAGAGAAGAAGTTGGGTGAACTATCTTGAGACGATTGATCCGAAACCCCCCAACTCATCATAAGCTAATTGCATAATGTCTTGCCAAGACATTAACTAAGGCGCTTCTTGGGAGGCAACCCATGTGTTCAAGAAGAAGGTGTTTGTTAGCGGTCGACCTAATCGCATCAAGGGGGAGTTTTTCTCTATATCTTCTTCTTAACTTTTCCCTTTATCATTTACATGTTCTCAATCATCTTTTCTATGCTTTAACATTGAGGACAATGTTCAATTCAGGTCTGGGGGGAAGGTTTTCAATTGTAATTCATTTGTGTTTTCAATTTTCGTTCATTTGTTATTAATTTTTTTTTAGAATGTCATAAAATCAATGCTATGGAGCTGCCATTGAGGTTTTCATATCAGAATTTTTGCACTTCACAAAGCTTTTGCTCTTAGAATTCTGGTGGCTAAAGTACCATGCTCAAATTCTTGAAGGAGAAAAGTGGAGACTACCCTAGTGAGCCATATCGAGCCTAATTGCTTTCTTGAGAGGGTTTAAAGTGTTCTAGTTCTCATCCATACTTATTTTCTTCAATTCACTCTAATTGATCTCGTTATTCCATTTTGATTGAATACTAAGGATGATTCTCTTTTGCAGATATCATGTGCTTGCTCTCATTCATGAATGAACTCATTGAAGTGATGCTAGGCTATGTGTGTATAACCATTCTATGTGCTTTCTTTTCACCCTACCCATATGTGTGTTCCATTAGCCCTCTTGAAGCCAAACACTTCAAGCCTTTTTCTTCTATCACCCCCATCATTTCCCTACCTTTGTATCTCAATTCTGAGATACTTGACCTATTGTAGCCATACCCTATAACTTAGAAATATACCAAGGTGTGCCAAGATAAAGTTTGAGGCAAGGAAGTTGCTGCCATGTACCTAAATGAAAATTGGTGTGATTCTATGCAATAAAGTTAAAGAAGTTGCAGATCAAATCAGCAAAGATGAATGTGTTTCGATGTGATCTAAGTGTGAAAAATAAGTCCATGCCATGTGATACCATGAAGTTTGCAGCCATGCCACTTTAAATCAATTATGCCTTGCAGATTAATGAAGAATGCAACCTTGGTATGTTCTTAAGTTACTTGTTTTTCCTTCCAATTCTTCCATTTCCCCTAAACCTTAGCCTTTCATTACAACCTTGTGAAAGACCTAGCTGATCTTTGAGGATGTATTCATGGGTGCTGGTATGTATATGTGTATCTATATTCTTAGTATTTGATTCCTTTCATGAGATCTAACCAAATTTGTGCTTCTTTTTCACTCACTTATGCTTTCTTGAGAGAATTAAACCTTAGGTTCTGAGTGATTGAGTGTTATCTGTGAGAATTAGAGTCGAAGCATGTTCTCTATTCAAGGTTTGAGTATGCTTGCTTTGAAGCCGTGTGCCTTTGAGCTATAGCTTCCACTTTACACACTGATTGATCACCTATCTTGGCAACTCTATGATGTTGGAGGTATGACTAAAGTTTTCTTTCATTTTCATTAGTTGATTTCAAAGTTTGTTTTTCTAACCTCTTTGTTTTGTAGAGTCAGGAACGCGTTTATTGGTATCGTTTCTGTTAAACCCTTAGGAGACACAACTCCTCCTACTAGGGATGCCTAGAGGTTTAAAGGCTTGTTGCATATGCTCAATGCAATCGAGTTACCTGCGGAAGTGGTTTACTTAACTTCTTGTTTTTGTTTTGTTGTGTTTTGCTCGAGGACTAGCAAAATCTAGGTCTGGGGTATTTGTTCGGTTCACAATTGTATATCATTTTATACCCTTATAGCTTATGATTTAGTTATGTTTTTGAGTTAACCTTGTGCTTTTAACCTCTTTTGTGTTTGTCATTCAGTTCATTAAGCTCTAGGTATCACTTGAGGCATGTGAAGTAAAATGGTGAAAATAATGTGTAAAAACTGGAGAACTGAGTTACAAATTCATTTCGGACTTATCGTCTTCATCCGAGCTTGGATTGGGCCAATACTTGTGTGGTTGGATCAATGACATTCTGAACTTCAAAATGGACATCTTAAAGTCGACATTTGTGTGATCCAAGCCCAATCCGTGAGCCCAAGAAGTTGTTCATCATGCTGACAGGAAGATGAGCTCATTGCATGCTTGGTCATGGTGAGCTAGGCATGAGCTATTGGTTTCTGAATGGAAGCTTGGTCATGCTGACATGAGGATGAGCTAGGGCTGCTAGTGGGATTTAGTGGAGTAACCATTTCTGATTATCTAATGCAAGTGTGTTAGGTCATTACCATATTCAATTCAGATTTCTCACTTCCCTCTCCCTATAAATACCACTTCCATTCCAAACACTTTCATCAAGCAAAATCCTGGGATTCACAACACCACAATTCAGCCATCTACCCTCAAACACTTCCATCATTTTCCCAAACACTCCAGAAATCAACCCAAAGCTCTAAACAGCCTCAAATCACCAAAACAACTCCAGAAAACCTCCCCTCCATTTCCTACGAATTTCCTCTCTCTCAACCATCACCACTCACTCAAACTCATCCCAAATCACCTCCATATCTTTCATACATCCTTCTAGACGTGGAGAACCTCTTGAAGAAGTACTGGACACCACAAGATCTTCAGAAAAAGGGGTTTTCTACTTTTATGTCATTCATTATGTTTTCCCATTTCTGTTTTAGTTTCCTTTCCATTATGAGTAGCTAAATCCATAACTAGGGTTTCGATGTAACCTAACATGAATATTCTGGGTTTATAAGTTTGGAGTTTCAAGTTTGATTTATGATTCATGTTCTTATTCATTATGCTTATAAGTTAACATGCTTGTTTGAATGATTGATCACCATTTAGGCTTGTTTGTTAGCTAACTTGGTTTGAATTAAGAGTAGACACCATGCTTTAATTCGAATTGAACTATGAATAAGAAGAGTATGTATGGACATTCGACAACAGGGATTAGATACATGCTTGGTTGTTTAAATTGTTCTTCTATGCTTAATGGGTTCCTAATGCTTAATTTTAGGTTAGACAACAAATGATCAAATTAGGGAATTAGGAACACAAGGTTAGGACCAGACACCATGGCCTAATCATACTTTAGCTAGAATCAATCTTTGAATCTGAATTAGACTTGTTACTTGACTCCTTATAACCCAGAATTGAATTGTTATGGTGAATCGAATGCCCTAGTCTCCAAATCCATTTTCCAGCCCTTCAAAATCACACTTTGTTACATTTGTTTAGTTGCCTTCCTTTGAAATTTCAGTTTGTTTAGTTCTTCTCACAAGCACAAGCTCTTTCACTTCAATTTCCAATTTCATTTTGCTTCTGTCTCAAACTAATCTCACTTTAAATTCTATTTTAGATTTAACTTCCTAACTTCTTGAATTCGGTAATCTAAAGTACATAACTAATTTGAACTCCTCAGTCTTCGTGGGTACGACCTCGTACTTGTCTTGCTATACTACTAATTGCCCCGTACAATTGCGAGTTAACATATTATTAACAACAGATGCCCCAATTTCCACGATTTTTTTCGCGTATCATTTAATAAATTCCAAGCTTAAGTTGCCAAACAAGGGAATTGTCAATTTCTCCTATTAAATTCCCAACTTTTAGCTCAATTCTAAGTTATTTTCCCTCATCTAAACGAAGGGTAAATGCTTCTAATTTTTCAATTTATCCTATTGTACGCCCATATTAGTCCCTTTTCCTCCAGGAGGAACATTTGGTTGCAATTTTTTTCCTGCTCTATATTCAGATTAAGTTTCATGCTTCATGATTGTAATGTTTTTTTATATATATTTTTTAAGAAAAGCGATAATTTTCTTTTTTTAGTAACACCGTTAGAATTTTGAAACTATAATTATTTACTTAAATTTGGGTAATTGTCATCATAGACTTTGATTGGTTGTATTTTGAGGTTCGGTGATTATTTGGTTGTTGTCATTCTAATTTACTTTTTTTTTTTCTTGCTGCTCAAATTTGTAGATTGTGTAATTTTATGATTTCTCATGCTTCTAATTTTTCCTATTGCAGGTCCATAAATTGCAAGGAAGGTTCACAGTGACATTGGTTACTTAAAATGAGTATGAATACATATAAAAAAAAACAAATAAAGGAAATTTGTACTAGATAAGTTATCTTTGTGCCAAAATTATGAGTTGCTTAGAGCAACTCCAGCAGAAGGGGTTGGGGGGCTGGACCAAAAACAGGTTTCCAGCAACAAAATGCACCCGGGCAGAAGGTGGGACCCAGCGAACTGGGCTGGCCCGAGGGCAAGTCGAGCCCAGGTCCAAAACGCGGGCAAGCAACAGGTAAAAAAATTTGAACTCCGCTCGCTGACGTCATCGCTAATGTCAGCCCTGCACCGCTCCAACGGTAATGGGCCATGTCTCGTCGTCCTGGGCGCTCCGATGTTATTTTCTCTCTAATCCAACGGCTGTCAATATTTTTCCAATAAAAATATGAAAAAAAATTCCAATTTTTTAAAAAAAATTACCAAAAAATACTGGAATTTTTTTTCTATAAATACCTACCAATACTCTTCACTATCAACACCAAATCCTCATACATTTTCTTCTACTTCTACTATTATTCACTTTTTACTCAACATTTCATTCACTTTCTAGTTTTATTTTTCCATATAATCTTTATGGCTTCTTCTATCGACGGTGTTGGGGCATGGAGCACCATGGAAGATGTTTTGTTGTGTGAGTGTTGGGTCCAAATTTCTCATTGTCCCGTAACGGGAAATGAGATAAAATTCTCGGGTTTAAGATTGAGTTCGAACCGTACGGAAATGACATTGTCTAGTAGGTGGAAAATTCTCAATAAAGAGTTGGGGAAATGGAGAGATGCCATGACAAAAGCGATGGACAACCGTAGAAGCGGGGAAAATCTTACCGATGAGGTAAATTATTTGTAATTTTTTAAAATAAATTTTAATGTCCTAATATTATTTTATAAATGTTTCTTTCATTGTCAATATTTTGTTAATATTTCATAAATACCCAATATTTTTGTTGCGTAGATTCAGCTGCACCAAAATGGGTTCAACTGCATCCTCAACTTGTGATACTCGCAAGTGCACGAACCGTTGGTAGTTTAGCGTATGTAAGTGCGAGGTCGATTCCACAGGGATTGGTGATTGAATGATCCAATTCAATTTTCCTAGACAAAACAAAAATGAAAACAAAAGAAACAAAATAAGAAGAAAGAATGTACATTACAAGAAAAATAAATTACAACTAAGAGAACATTAAAGAGAGAATTTGAGGAAGGAAGGAAAGTGTTTGAGAGCTTTAGAGAGGGGAGAAGTGTTTGAGAGATTTGGAGAATTTTGGAAGAGTAAGGAAAGTGGTGTTTGGGAAAGTGTTTAGGAACTTTGAGAATTTGGAAGAGAGTGGTTGAGAACTTGGAGGATGTTTGTGAACTTGGAGAATTTGAGAACTTAGGGAAGGAAGAGAAAGGTGTTTGTGAAGTGTTTGAGACATGGAGACTTTTAGAGAAGAAAGTAGAGAGATGTTTGAGAACTTTGTGGATTTTGGAAGAACATGTGTTTGAAAGCTTTAGAGAATTTGATGAAGGAAATGGGAGAAGTGTTTGGGAAATGTTTTAGAGCATGGAGAACTTTGAAAGAGAATAGAGAAGTGTTTGGAGAATTTATAGAAGAAGAGAAAGGAAAAATGCTTGAGATTTATAGTACTAGAATCTTGTTACAACAATTGAGAACTACAAAGGGAAACTAAGAGAATTTGAGGGAGCGAAGGGAAGGGAGCTCTAGAGAAGTGCTTGAGAGCTCCCCCCCTTGGGGTGTTATTACAAGCTTAGAGAACTTCCCTATTTATAGGCCTAGGGGAAGTGAAAAATCTGAATTCAATATGGCTAATGCATACAACACTTGAATTATAAAATCTGAAATGGTTGATGCACTTGTATTAGAAAATCTTCAATGGTTGATGCACTTCCCCAATACATCCCACCAGCAGCCCTAGCTCATCTTCATGTCAGCATGACCAAGCTTCCAACCAGAAATGATAGCTCATGCCTAGCTCACCATGACCAAGCATCCAACCAGCACATGTTGAGGTCAGCATGACCAGAAACTTCAAGGGCTTACAAATTGGGCTTCTCTTAATCAAATTAGGACTTTAAGCACTCCAACTTGAAGTTCAGAATGTCATCTTTCCAGCCACACAAGTATTGGCCCAATCCAAGGTCGGAGGAAGAAGTTAAGGCCGAAACAAATTTCTAACTCATTTTCCGCGCTGATAAGATCCATCCTGAGCATGGTTGTGTGTTTGCTAGGTAACGGACTCCATATTTATCCAATGGGGCTGAGTTTTGGATATGTTATAGTACACACCCATTGGAACAACGTTCATGAAGAATGTGGCCTCATTCGAGCTATGTAGGTTGCTGAAACAAAGCTTGCATTATGACCTACGAAACTGGGCTGGCAAGGGGCTGTAGCCATAATGAATTTGTCTTTAAGCTCTTCATCAATTCATCCAAATTAGGCCTTAACATGCTTGAATTGCATGAATTATGCTCTCCAAAGCCATCATTGTTACCTAAAGCTCAATTAACTGAAAGATAAACACAAAAAGGATTAAAAGCACAAGTTTAACTCAAAAACATAACCAAATCATAAGCTAGAATGGTAAGAACTAATATACAATTATGAACCGATCAAATACCCCCAAACCTAGATTTTGCTAGTCCTCGACCAAAACAAAAAGGAAAACACAGATAAAAAAAAACAAAACAAGAAGTTAACTAGACCACTTTCGTAGGTAACTCGATTGCATTTAGCATATGCAACAAGCCTTTAAACCTCTAGGCATCCCTAGTAGGAGGAGTTGTGTCTCCTGAGGGTTTAACAGATTTACGAATACCCACAAACGTTTTTCTAACTCTACAAAACAAAATGGTTAGAAAACTTATTAGATTTGTTAGTCTTTAAGCAAAACCAAAAACAAAAACAAACACAAACGCAAATACATTAACAAAAACAAAACAAAAATAAAATAAAAAATAAAACGAACTCAAAACAATCTTTCCGAACATTTTCTGAAGAGAAATGACTCATGCACATGACTTAAACGTTTTAACAATAAAAGCTCAATTTTGGACATTATTTACAAGGTGGCAAAATTCTAAACATAATATGCTCAAAGTGTAGTAGTGTGATAGCCAAATGCAACAAATTTCCCAATCTTAGTTTTCACACAATTTCGAAAATCATACAAAGCACAAGTTCAACTTCAAATCTCACCAAAGTTGTCATCTCACAAATGAATCACTCGAAAGAGGGCTACAATGCAACACTCAGTTATAAACATGAGAATAGAGTTAAACCATAAGGACTTAACTCGAAATAGAAAGATGAAGAACTTGCATTAATATGATCTCAAGAAGGATGTCAAACACTTAAAAGTACGGAAATGGATGCAATTCAACCACATGACATTTAAGATCAATTTAGGTCTTTAGTAAAGGTTGTAATTGGGCCAAGGGTGTAAGGTGAGTAAGAAATGAAAGGTATGGATAATACAAAGTCCAAGGAACTCGCAATGTAAGAGCATAAAATAATTGTTTACAAGACTTCGAATCATCACGATTAGATTTTTTTTTTCCTTTACATGATCAAAACTCCTTATACCTTCATTTACATTGATTCATACTCCTTTCCTTTAATTGAACAAACACCAATTATTTTGAAGCCCCAAAAATGAAATTTCATTCAACCACCACTTTTCTCTTTTCTTTCACCAATTGTGTGAAATTTTTTTTTTCCTTCGAAATGTAACACCCATTCCCAAACTTAGTATGAAAAACACATCCCAATTAAAGCTCATGAGTTCCTTAGAAAGGTAAATATTTGTTTTTCAGGCTAAGGCGAGGAAATAAAATTTGGTAAATGAAAGAAAAGGTTTACATGTAGGCTCAAAATGGTTAACAATGGAAAATCATGCTTAAGCATGCATAAGGTTAACTTGAAAGGCACAAACGATCCAAAGAAGGCCTTAATATCACTTCTTAAATGTCATGAAATCAAATTGCACAAGAATGAATGACTTTTAAGTGTTCAACCAAATCAATGAATAATGAGATCAAACAACAACTTTGATGACAAGAAAATAAGAGTACATGTATAACACTCATGAATTGAAGTACAAGCCTCAAAAGCTCACTTTATATGGTTATATAAGTCTAATTTATGCTTGATACAATTCTTTGGGTCATGCAAATCCTTTAATTGGAAAATTAGGAAACAAATGGCAAGTGTAAAGAAGGTTTCAAGCATATCATGATAGAACAGTGCCAAAACAATTTATTTATTTATTTTTTTAATAATTTAAATTTTTACTCTTTTTTTATAAATAAAATAAAATAAAAATGAAATCCAATTTTCATTTAAGTCATGCAAACATTTATCACAATCTCATCAAATGTGTTCGGAAAGTGAATAAAATAAAAATAAAAATAAAAATAAAAGCAAGACTCAAACAAAATAAAATAAAAATAAAAACAAGCAAATAAAAAAAAATTTAAAATTAAGGAAAAACCAAATTTACATGCTAAACTCTAATACCCCCAAAACCTAGAAATGAACATTGTCCTCAATGTTTAAAAATTAGCCACAAACAATGTCATAACAACAAATGAAAGGTATTAAAGCAAATAAAACAACACACAAAAATAAAATAAAACAATTACAAAAATAAAAACAATCAAATAAAAAAAAAAACACGAAACAGTAAGCCCTAACAGATAGTCTTACACAAACTGAAACCCAAACAATTGAAAGCCCAACCCAAAATGAAATTAACCCAACAACGGTAAAACCCGACCCAAAATGAAATCTGAAACCCACATGTTTTAATTTTAATAATTTTCTTAAAAAGATAAAACGTGAATTATGAGCGCAAAGCGGGATTTCTGAAAAGAGGGAATGTGGTCCCTGATGTCGTCTCATGGTTAGTCACGAGCAGAAAGCAGAAGCCGCGTGTCGAGGATTGAAGCACCGCAGATTTCACAAGCTGAAATTACGGGCTCATAGAAAGGCGTGAAGACTTTTCCTGAACGCGTCCGTTCAGAAAAGACATGTCGAGATAAATGAGTTGGGTGTGGTTGGAAAGTGAGAAGGTTTGTGGGACTCGAGTAATGCTGGAGATTCAGGAAAATGCTGCTAACGCGCCAGGGTTTGTGAAAGACTATGTCTATAAGAAGGAAAAAGAAGGGGGAAAAAAACAAAAAACACCAACTCAGAAACACAAAAGAGAAAAGAAGCAAGAAAAAGAAAAAAAAGAAGTGAGAAATCAAATGGCTTCTTCCTACCCCTTTTCGTTGGATCTCAACCTAGCTCCACCGACTCAAACACGAGGCCAAGCAGGAGCACCAATATGGATGCCCTACTTTGCCTCCGCACGGGGCCTGTGACCGTCAATGACTCAATACTCCTGGACAACGATGTTGCCATTGGAGTTGGCAAAAATTTGGTGACTCCTAAAGATATACGTGTGTTCGGGACAAGGGATGACAACCGGGTCATGAGTGATGCCCTGGCACTGAGCATGCAGAGTACAGCATGTGTCGCAAGTTTGGTTCATCGCCTACTGCGAAGTCCCATGAGGTAGAGGTGCTGAAAGGTCAGTTAGCGGCGGAGCACAGTATGGTTGAAGAGTGTCAAAGTGCTATAAAAAGCTTGAAAAGGGAGCGGTCAAGGATAGTGGAGGTGAATCGACACCAGCTAGACGTATTGCGGGACGAGAATAAAAACCTATCAAAGATGGTAGAGTTGTACTCTCGCGACATGCGAAAACAGCTGGAGGACCTAGACCGACCGGGTAAACGCAAGAAACCAGATCGCGAGAAAAGTTATACTGAAGCTAAGATTGCGATCTTTGGGAGCTCAAGTGATGAGCCCCAAGAGGCTGTGCGTGAAGCCCCGAAGAGGACAGCCAGAGGGCCAAACTAAAAGCTCCTATGGTCGAGACACCGAGTGCCAAGAAGAAATGATTTCAGCTTTTATTTATTTTTTTAATTTTAAATTGTATGTGCGTTTTTTTTTTTAAAAAAAAGGGAAATAAAAACGTTATGTTATCTCAAAGAAACGACTGACCCTAATTTTTAAAGAACGACAATCAAACAAAAACACGAAGACCCAAACATGAAATTTTTAGTTAAGTAAACACACAAGTAACTGCTTATTTTAAGAGAAAAACTTAAGGATGACCAGTTAAGGGCCTCAGAAAACACAGCCAGGGGATCCGGGAAGGTTGGAGGGGTCACAATGGTCTCTCTTAAAACCCAAACTTCTTAGATACCGAAGGTGCCGCCTAAAGAACTCCTAGACACTGTATAGACTGCGGTTACTCACTGGAGTTACCAAAAGTTTAGCTCCTTCAAAGAATATCCTATGAGTTTTAAATTATACTACCTAATTAAATAAAAACAAAATAAATAAATAAAAATTGAAATAAACACACAATTCAAACAAGAATTTAAAAGAAGAGATGAGATTCTTGCACCAGGTGTCCAAGACGCATCTTTAATTTTGTCTCTTCTTCCAACTAAATTCTTGAGAAACCTGACAAACAAGAAGAAAACAATTGAAAAAAAACAAAATAAAATAAAAACTAAAAAAAGCAAAAACACAAACATCAGAAAAAACAGGGAGGCAAAAGTAAGTGAAAGTGTAGACATGCTCCCTTTTTTAAAAAACGCGATCGCAATTTGCGGCAGAAATGAAGGGATCCGAGAGAAAAGAGCACAGGATAGCACCCTCGGGATCCGAAGTGCTTTCGGCTCCCTCGTCTGTATAAGTCTATTTAAACTCATCTCGGTGAAGTAGAAGTGCACCCAGCATTTCTTCCTGCAAATTCAGAGAAAAACATCAAAAAATCCAAAAACAAAACAATGGCATCCTCATGCAATCACCTTGATGATCTCAACCTTGAATTATCCCTTGCGCCACCGAATGCGCAGATAAGGGCTCGTCCAAACCATGTCTTCCCAAACTCCACATATCATCACAGTACGGCCTCAAACTTTGCTGAGGTAATCCGAACTTTTCTCGAGGCGGTGCCGAAAGGGCAGATGCTCCTGGAAGGCATGATTAGCAGCAAGCTCACTCCGACAGATCATCTGTATGTGGCGCAGAGGTCTGACAAGGCAGCGGTGGAGGAGTCCCACAATTTAACTGTGCTCCACGCAGTCTCGGCTACCAATTTGGGCATGCGATTGCTGGCGAGAACACGGGAGTGTGCTGCGTTGAGCGAGGAAGTAGCTTCCTTGAAGGCTATGGTGGCCGACTCCAGAAGCGGCTCTCCTGCCAATCAGCACGTGGAAGCAATGCAGAGAAAAAATGAGGACCATGTGGAGCTGCTGCAGATTCTGCAAGTAAGAGAGAATAGAGGCATGCCATGAAGATGAAGATGAAGAAGAAGAAGTTGTTGTTGTTGTTTTTTTTTCTGTTTTTTTTAAATTTACTTTTTTACTTTTTTCTTTGTTTGTAATGCAGTGTTTGAAGTGAAATAAAAATACGTTTTTAACACTCAGAAATAAATTAACTAACTACATCACGTAACAAAACAAAAAATAAAAAAAATTAAAGAAAACAAAGAAGTTCCAAATTGAATTTTTTAATTTTTTTTTAATTATTATTATTTACAACTAACTGACCACGCAAAGAAAAAAAAAAAACAAAGAAGTTCCAAATTGCAATTTACAAGGAAAATAAATTAAAACTCAAATTTCAATTTTTAAATTTTTTTTTTTATAGTTTTTCTTTTAATTTTTTTTAGTTTAGTTTAGTTTAGTTTTTTTATAAAAACACACAAATATACAAGCAACTCATGGATGACCAGTTAAGGGCCTCAGAAAACACAGCCAGGGGATCCGGGAAGGTTGGAGGGGTCACAAAGGTCCCACTTAAAACCCAAACTTCTTAGACACCGAAGGTGTCGCCTAAAGAACTCCTAGACACTGATTATTGACGGAGACGCTCACTGGAGTTACCACGAGTCAGCTCATATAAAAAATCTTTTTAAAATTTTTTTTTTAATAAAAGAAATAGAAAATTAAAATTACTGAAATAATAACAAAACAACTAAAGAGAAATGATTGGAATACTCCCCCTTGAAGCGATTAGGTCGAGCGTGATGCATTTGGAGGTCGCGACTTCTCCCACTACTCCACACTCCCCATTCTTATGATTGAGGTTGTCATCTCTCTCCATTTTTATTGAGCTATTTAAATTGCTAAAACAAACACAGAAAACTTGAAACGGAATTAAAGGATTAGGAAATAAAAACTAAAATGGAAAGGAAAATCAACACACGTCCAATTTCATGCTTCAAAGTAATAAGCAGCAAAGCAAATCAAACTAGCTTATGAAGTTCGTTCTTTCTCAAATATGATTATCCATATGGTGTGTGGTTTTAATCAAGTATTCAGAAAAAGCATTTAGCTATGGTGTTTAGTCTAAACACAAATTCCGAACCCATTAAGAACAAGAAGAACAATAGAGAACCAAGTAGAATTTAAACATGGTGTTTGTCTTCAATATCTACCCATTCATTCACTAATCAGTCCAAGAGTCATATGGTGTTTATGTAAACTTGAACAAGATATTTAATTAGGAACAAGTGAATGAAACCATAAACTAGAAATAATTAACATGCCACTTGAACCTTTTTGTTTTTGGGTGTTGTGTAAGCTGGGACTCAAACTCAGTTCTCTTGCTTGTCAGGCAATTGTCCTTGTCCGTTGGACTACAAACACAACTTGTCAATTAACGTCATTAACTTTAAAACATGAAACTGTCCAGTTAAGAAAAAGATAAAAATAAATAAAAAGTAGGAAAACCAAATAGAATCAAACAATGTTACCGATCCCGGCAACGGCGCCAAAAACTTGTTGCGTAGATTCAGCTGCACCAAAATGGGTTCAACTGCATCCTCAACTTGTGATACTCGCAAGTGCACGAACCGTTGGTAGTTTAGCGTATGTAAGTGCGAGGTCGATTCCACAGGGATTGGTGATTGAATGATCCAATTCAATTTTCCTAGACAAAACAAAAATGAAAACAAAAGAAACAAAACAAGAAGAAAGAATGTACATTACAAGAAAAATAAATTACAACTAAGAGAACATTAAAGAGAGAATTTGAGGAAGGAAGGAAAGTGTTTGAGAGCTTTAGAGAGGGGAGAAGTGTTTGAGAGATTTGGAGAATTTTGGAAGAGTAAGGAAAGTGGTGTTTGGGAAAGTGTTTAGGAACTTTGAGAATTTGGAAGAGAGTGGTTGAGAACTTGGAGGATGTTTGTGAACTTGGAGAATTTGAGAACTTAGGGAAGGAAGAGAAAGGTGTTTGTGAAGTGTTTGAGACATGGAGACTTTTAGAGAAGAAAGTAGAGAGATGTTTGAGAACTTTGTGGATTTTGGAAGAACATGTGTTTGAAAGCTTTAGAGAATTTGATGAAGGAAATGGGAGAAGTGTTTGGGAAATGTTTTAGAGCATGGAGAACTTTGAAAGAGAATAGAGAAGTGTTTGGAGAATTTATAGAAGAAAAGAAAGGAAAAATGCTTGAGATTTATAGTACTAGAATCTTGTTACAACAATTGAGAACTATAAAGGGAAACTAAGAGAATTTGAGGGAGAGAAGGGAAGGGAGCTCTAGAGAAGTGCTTGAGAGCTCCCCCCTTTGGGGTGTTATTACAAGCTTAGAGAACTTCCCTATTTATAGGCCCAGGGGAAGTGAAAAATCTGAATTCAATATGGCTAATGCATACAACACTTGAATTATAAAATCTGAAATGGTTGATGCACTTGTATTAGAAAATCTTCAATGGTTGATGCACTTCCCCAATACATCCCACCAGCAGCCCTAGCTCATCTTCATGTCAGCATGACCAAGCTTCCAACCAGAAATGATAGCTCATGCCTAGCTCACCATGACCAAGCATCCAACCAGGCACATGCCTGAGGTCAGCATGACCAGCAACTTCAAGGGCTTACAACTTGGGCTTCTCTTAATCAAATTAGGACTTTAAGCACTCCAACTTGAAGTTCAGAATGTCATCTTTCCAGCCACACAAGTATTGGCCCAATCCAAGGTCGGAGGAAGAATTTAAGGCCGAAACAAATTTCTAACTCATTTTCCGCGCTGATAAGATCCGTCCTGAGCATGGTTGTGTGTTTGCCAGATTTATCCAATGGAGCTGAATTTTGGATATGTTATAGTAAACACCCATTGGAACAACTTTCATGAAGAATGTGGCCTCATTCGAGCTATGTAGGTTGCTGAAACAAAGCTTGCATTATGACCTACGAAACTGGGCTGGCAAGGGGCTGTAGCCATAATGAATTTGTCTTTAAGCTCTTCATCAATTCATCCAAATTAGGCCTTAACATGCTTGAATTGCATGAATTATGCTCTCCAAAGCCATCATTGTTACCTAAAGCTCAATTAACTGAAAGATAAACACAAAAAGGATTAAAAGCACAAGTTTAACTAAAAAACATAATCAAATCATAAGCTAGAATGATAAGAAATAATATACAATTATGAACCGATCAATTTTGTTAATAGTTCTTGCATTGCCAATATTTTTTAATGTTTCTTGTATTTCCAATATTTTTTTTATAATTAGATTCTGCAAGCACAAATGTGGTTTGGTGCTACTGGGCAAGGAAAAAAATCTTTTAACCATCATGAATGTTGGGAGGTAGTCAAAAATTGCAAACGTTTCAGAATTATTCTAACGGGTCCGAACCGTTGTGTTGAACGAGACGCCACTCCATAATTCAATAGCCTCGGATTCGCCTCTCGATTCCCCGATGAGTGAAGACTCACCCATCCAAAAGGAGCCGAGGCCTATTGGGAGAAAGGCGGCGAAGCCAAAGAGAGTGAGTAATTCTACTAGTAATTCATCTAAATTTTTGGAGGAAATTGCAAGACAAAGCGCCATGAGACTTGAAATTGAGAAGAAAAACCAAGAAGATGAGAAGATATTTCAAGCGGAATGTCTAAAAGAAAGGGAGTATGTACGCAATCAAAACATTGTGAAGCAGGATCAAGAAACCATGGCCATGGATACAAGCCATATGTCCCTGAAACAAAACAATTTTGGAAGCTAGAACGAAGGGATGTTATGAAACGAAGACTTTTTCGTGATGATGGACCTAGCAACACGGATTGGTTAAATGATCAAAACAATTAAGTTAGTTTGCTTGCCTTTTATTTTCATTGTATTTTAATGTTTTATTTTGAAAATTAGTTGTAATTCATGTATTTTATTTTCATTGTATTTTAATGTTTTATTTTGAAAATTAGTTGTAATTCATGCATTCAATAAAATACCTTTTTATTAAAAACATTCCATACATAAAAAAACAAACCACATCCAAAGCATTAAAAATAAACAAACCACAACCAAAGCCTTAAACTAAAAAAACATAACAAAAAATAAAACAAAAACATAATAAATAAAACAAACTTGTTCACTTCACTTCATTAACCGTCATTGTCTTTCACCGCCCATAAATGCTCGATTAAGTCAACTTGACGTCGTTCATGTATATACGTCGATTGCATCTCCGTATATCGATCAATCATACGGGTCATTACACCACGTTCCCTAAGCAACGGTTCATGCTGCAATGGTTCTCCATTTGGCCCCATGGGTTTTTCATAAATTCGTGTCAAGGCCGTGTTCATTGGATCCGATTCGTACACGTCTTCAGATGAATAATCATACTCATCCTCCACAATCATGTTATGGAGGATGATGCATGTCATCATTATGCTCCTCAGCACCTCCTCATCAAACATACGTGTCGCACCCCTAATAATAGCTCATTGGGCTTGGAGAATACCAAAGCACCTCTCCACATCTTTTCCGTACCCCTCTTGATATGTAGCAAAAAAATTTTGCTTTTGGGATCAGGGATGCGGAATTGACTTGACAAATGTGGTCCACCTCGGGCAGATGCCATCCGCTAGATAATACCCATTTTGGTAGACGGTATTGTTGATTTGATAGGTGGTATTTGGGGCTTCACCTCTCAAAAAATCATTGAACACCGGGGATTGACCTAGGACGTTCAAGTCATTTTGAGATTCGGCAACTCCGAAGAAAGCATGCCAAACCCACGTATCAAAACCGGCAACGGCTTCAAGGATGATGCTTTTTTGGCTTTTCCGATTCCCATAATCGCATTGCCAAGCGGTCGGGCAATTCTTCCACTGCCAGTGCATGCAGTCGATACTATCAATCATTCCTGGAAATCCTCTCTCTTCCGCTTTTTGTAGAAGCCATTGCAGGTCCCTGGGCATAGGTCTGCGAGGTAGTCCCTGGTGTACAGAGTTTCAACTGCATCACAAAATCTCACCAAGGTCTCCAAAATAGTGGACTTCCCCATCCGGGCAATCTCATCCACTTGATCGCAGATGAGCCATACGCCAACATTCGGATAACAGCTGTGAATTTTTGCTCGGAAAGCAGTCCCAAATTTCCAGCATTTCTCTTTTGAACAAAATATTCATCATAATTGCAAATATCATGCATGACTTTATTGAACAAATGGGGTTGCATTCTATATCTCCTTCGAAAATCAACATCAGAGTCCAGAGAAGTTGGGATAAAATAATCTTCCATAAGATTCTTACCCCGAGAATGTCTATGTCTGTCCACATTCAGTTTACGACCTTCTCGTGAACTACCGCGGCTCTGGTTTTCTTCATCATGCATAGTCACTGCTGTGACAATTTGCATATCCAGTTCTGCCTCACCCTTTTGCCTCCAGCTCGTCTACGCCTTCTTTCTCTAAATTCTTGGATTTGCCTCTCCAAGACCTCGTTCATGTTTGCCATTGGAGTATGAATTCTAAAATCTGAGAAATGAAAATGAAGAGAAGATATGGTGTGAGAGGTATGAGCTTGAGGCTCTGGTTTTATAGAAAAAATTTGGCCGATAAGGATGACACGTGGCGCAATTTTAGAGGGTGAAAATCTTATCTGAAATTTGAAATTTAGATGAAATTTATATGAAATTTGAAATTCATATGAAATTTCATTGAAATTTGAATTTTGAAATGTATCTGAAATTTGAAACCGAAAATCTTATCTGATTATGAGATATGAATAGTATTAGGAACCCAAAAATCTTATCCGAAAATATTGTCCAAATTAATTATTTAAGTAAAAAAATTTGTGAAAAAAAAATGAATAGTGTTTGCCCTTGACTAGGGCAACTGCTAGAAACATAAATTGCTTTTTGCAAGGGCAGCCACTATTCACGTGAATAGTGGCTGCCTTAGCCCGCCCCCCCCCCCCCCCCCTCGCACTGGCTAAGGGCAACCGGTGGAATTGCTCTTAGGTGAATACAAATCTGTTATTATTATTATTATTATTATTTTGTCTTTGACGAGTGGTAAGTTTTGCGTTATTCAATGTGAAAGGAAAATCTATCTCAGAATCCAAAGTAATGTAATTTTTTTTATGTTCTTAACAATGGAAGCGAATCTAAACCTTTGATGAACCGTATTTCTAATCTATTTCTCCACCGTAACACTTGTGATGAGTTGGACATACCTTGATGCAAAACTTCCTTTTAGTTCCAGATTTCCTATTGGCATCATTGTGGTTATTGATTACTTCCTCAGCGTTGCCCAATGGGATTTTATATTTGGCAAGATTCATGTAAAATTGATGCCCATTGCACTCATTAAAAAGAAAGTCAGAGGCATCATAACACGTACAGTTGTTGTGCTCGGAATCAAAACCAGAGCTATCTTCAGGTTTCTCCAGATAAAGGGTTCTTGACACACGAGCATGGCGGCGTTTGGCATGAGCAAAGTGAGCAACCGCACAGGGCTCCCACTTTGAAGAAGGCCCTACATTAAATATTTATTTACATTAATATGTTGTTGTATCTTAGTAATGATATTAACTTAATAACATTAATATTCACTTTTCATTTGTCTTTCAGTACAAAATAAGGAAAGTTGGGCTCATAATAAATATTATTTTATTGATGTGAGTTTATTATAGAGATATTTAGTCATATACTCATTCTTGGCACTAATAATATGGATATATAAACCCTATACTATTTAATTTCTATAAACAAACCCAAATTGGCCCTATTGAATTTAATTTTGATTATTAAATTACTTTGATGCCCTATTGAGTGTTTTGGACTTTTTTTTAATGAGGTTTTGGGGTTGAATTTGTTTTAAGAAATCAATGATAGTTTTGTAATTTAAAAGAAGTTAAAAGCCTTTTTGTTATGTTGTAAATGAGTTTTGGGTATATTTCTAAACTCCATTTCTTATAGGGTTTTTTTTAAATATAATTTGGACTTCTATATTGGGTATAATAATGAATCTCACTTTATTATATTGGTATCAATTGCTTTGGCTTCTCCTATATTAATAGGATAATATTAATGTTGACTTTCCTGTTCCTGTTTAATCTTGATTTTCATGTTGCCCAATATAAGAGGCTTCCAATATACAACTTTGTATGCAATTTTGTTTTCCAATATACAACTTAGCAAATTCATGGTCCGAAAGTAGATCATGCCAAGTCTTGCATACACATTTGGAAATGAGAATGCTCCTAGTTGGTAGCTTTAGTAGAATAATGTAAAGAATGGACTTTGGAAGATCTAACATACAAGAACCCATTACTTGAATTTGTTCCTCTTTGTTGCCTATTTCTATGGCATTATCTGCTGGCTTTCTTTTCCTGTGCATTGCTATTCTCTGGGTCTGTGAAATGGACAAAAAAAAAAAAAAGGATGAAAAGAAAACCATCGCTTATTTATAGAACCCTGAAATCATATTGTTTCAGAACTTACTCATCTAAATGGAGCCTATAATTTTTATTTTTTCTTAAGCATAATTACTGCTAAAGGAACAATGATATGTTATATTTCTTTCATACGAACAGCGCTATAAAATATATATATATATATCCCAACAAAATATTAGTTTTGCGCCTATTGACCTGCCTTGCACTTCAAGGCACCAATTTCCACTCTCCTTGTTTGAAATTTAAAAGGGAATCATCTTCAGTTTCCAGTATTTTCATTTAGACACAAATTGTTAGTAGAACTTACCAATACTTTCATTTAGAGAAATTGTATATAAAGCTCAACAAGAAGGCATCCGATCCGAATAAGCGATCAAAACTATGTCGACCCTATTCCCAGCCTGATAACCCCCACAAACAAATTCAATTTCAAACCTCAATTCCCAGCCCCATTTTTTTATAAATGTTTTTCTGATTTCTTTTGTATCCTGAGTGACTACCTTCATCCTGTGATTTGGCTTGAGCAAGTTTTGTTTCATATGCAGCTCTTGTTTGTTATCTGCAAGTTTGGCTCCTTTGAACAAAAAATAAATAAATGTCACGCATACAATGCACTACATACATACATTACAAGCATATGTGGGCCAAACATACACTGGACAATCGGATTTTATCCTTGCTTGCGGAAGGGATTGAAAATATATCTATGAGAAGCCAATCAGTAAATCCCCCTTTTATCTTTAAGCTTAACAAATTATCATGACAAAAGTTCTTTCAATTTCAAGTGAAGGATGATCTTATTAGCTTGGGTATGTATGTGTTACAACTCAGAAATTAAACATACTCAAAGGTAATGCTTCAAGCAAAAACTGTTAAAAAAGATTTGTGTGGTAATGACAATACTAATGAGTTTCATTTTTATGGGTATCTTTTGTCTAAATTTTTTTTGAGAACTTTTACAAGTCGACCTCGGAAGAAATATTCCTAGATTCACCACTGATCATATCTGGACTGTCTAAACAGCAGAACATAGCTGAGCAACCCTTCAAAGCCAAAATAATGCTGGTGGTCCGAAACATCCACAACAAACACTTACAACCTCTCCTGTACTTTCTCCATCTCCCTAATTCTCTTTTGAATTTTTGTTTCCCCTGCATCAAACCCTTTATCAAATAACTCAGATTCTCATAACCTAAACCTAAAGAAAGAAAAAAGAAAAAAGACGAAAAATGTCCAAAAGCTTACCATTCTTCTGGATGCGTGTACTGTGAAACCTCTACCAAGCAATCCCTTGAGAATCCAGAAGCTCACGTAGGTTAAAGCATCAAGAACACAAAATATGGGTTTTTCGTAGTCCATTTGCGCTGTTTTCGATTTTGTTTTCGTTTCCAGTTGTGCTTCCAAGAAAAAAAGAGTTTCACAGGAAAAAGTTGTGTATTAATGAGTTTTGTTTAACCATAAAAGGAATTCTTATGCAAATTATATTAGTTTGACCAAATTATAGAACAAGGGCAAATATGAAACCAGCAGCCATGGTTTAAGAAACAGGGGCAGAGCAGGCAGAGGCAAAGGCACCGCTACCTCTAAAGCATTTGTTTTAAAACAAAGAACTCACAACAGCCACCCAACACCGGCTGCAGCGCATGACCAGCGGCAAATTCCTTGGGGCAAAGGGGGATCTGAAAATTGGAAAATCCCCATGGAAGAGCTGGTTTTGATCCCCTTGGAGGTGTGGATGTGCCGTAAACATGTACGCCCACCGATCCCACACGACCAGCGGCCACCCAACGATGGCTGCAGCGCATGACCAGTGGCAAAATTCCTTGGGGCAAAGGGGTATCTGAAAATTGGAAAATCCCCATGGAAGAGCTGGTTTTGATCCCCTTGGAGGTGTGGATGTGCCGTAAAAATGTACGCTCACCGATCCCACAGCCACCCACCTCCCCCCCCCCCCCCCCCACACAGCTAGCTACCCCCCTCAATCCACGCACCTCCACTCAACGGCAGATAACAGCCAGACCCTCACCAAAGCCATTCTTATATCCTCCCTTCACTGATATCAAGCCAGTTACTCGATGATGTTTGAATTAGGGATTGAGTGTTATTTGTAATACAATGTGAATTGAATTGCCGTTTGAGTATAATGGTTAAGTTTCAGAATGATGATGACCATTATATGAGTGGTGATTTACCACTCCAATTTTATCAACGTAACTAAAAAAAAAGTGTAAGCGGATAAAAAGGGAGTGGGGAAATCATTACCCTATTTTTACTCTGATTTTTATGGGTATTGATGAGTTGCTGTGGGAGTTGGAGAAGAGAAGAGAACTCATATCTGTATTCCACTCAAATTCACATAGAATTCTACATATTCACCTCCATGGAATACATAAACAGTACACAGTAAACACAGTGTGATGATGAATATAAAACACCAAACTCAGTGATAAAACTAAACTAAAAATAAAAAAATAAAAAAATTAAACAATCTGAATGAGATGAGATTAGCAGGGGATTTGGGAAGTGAACCACTTCATCACATGAATTGGGGCTTTGATCAACTCCAGAGCCAACTCCACGACCACCGTCACGCACAAACAGCACGGGCATATGCAAGTCAGCAACAATCTACACCCAAAAAAAAATTCCCCCCATCCAAAAATAAAAACAAAAAAACCAATCAGACCCCAACTTCAAAATCAACAAGCTACAGGCACTACGAAATATCAGATTGCATAAAAATCGCATAATTTCAAAAACCCATATGATCAAATTGAATGAAACCGCATAACAAGTTAAGAACCAAGAAAATTAGAGATTGCCCAGATGACCCATATGCATGAAAATCAATTGAATTGAGAAAGGCAGAAGGAATTGTACCCGACGATCCAGATAACGATGCCGACGATGGAGAGGACGAGGGAGAGGAGAGCAAAAGGAAGGCCGAGCAGAAAGCCCAGAGGCCTGCAATCACCTTCTGAAGCACATTTTCTCTCACTTTCTTTCTTCTTCTTTTTTTTCTGGGATTTTGGTACTTCAGCAGCAACTGCTTGAGAAAGAAGAGAATGGAGAGAGACTTGTTTAGTAATGGGAGACGGCACACATTGTGTGTTGTATTGTTGGAAGTTTCTTCTGCTTTTCTATTTTCTTTACCAACGCAACCGGTGGGATTTATATGATCACGAAAAATCTGTATTGGTTTTCAATTAAAAAATATTTAAATATATATTTTTTCTTTCTACTTTTCTTTAAATAATAAAAACAAATTTTAAGCATCGAATCTTTTACCTTTTCTTTTCCTAACAGGAATCTTTTACATTTACCCTATATACTTTCGGAATAAAGTTTTACTTTCTAGACCATGTATTTCCAACTTTTTTTTAAATAATAAAAAGAGTGACTATTATTATGTTTTTTTTTAATTCTCCACCCATATTTTGTAAAAAGATATATGAAATTTTTTTATTTTTAATACAAGCGATAGTTTAAACACAAGGGGATGAAGGGTTTTTCACACACACATTACTAAGGATGGCAAAAATCATTGTCAGGTCCCGACCCTAACGGGGGAAGATTTTGGTGAAAACTTGGGGCCGAGTACGAAGATCCCCGAATTTTAAAAATTCCCGATTAGGTATGGGCCTGGATGGTATTGTTATCCCCATACCAAAATTCGGCTTGATAATTGATATATTTATTTTTAAGTAATTTACATATAATATTACTATGTATGATTATAATATAATATTATCAATAAATATATAATTTAATATTTATTTAGTTTTCTAAAATTGAATTGAGATGATTGTGAGCAGTTTCGTTGAATTTTATAGTTATAGTTTAAGTTGAAATAAGTGTTATAATGTAGGATAAATATTTTTTAAAGAAAAATATATATGGGATTCGGGGCGACTTTGAGAGAAAGCCCCATGACAGGACAGGTAGGAGGATTCCCCGAAAATTATTATTGGGGATGGGGTTGGGGATGGGGTGGGGCACGAGGGGGGGAGCTGGGACGAGGATAGTATTGCCATATTCGGCCCAACCTTTCCGTTGTCATCCCTATCAATATATCATAGAGTTTAAATCCAAGACCATTGATTTAAAATTACGTCCTCGATATATGAACAGAACAATGCGAACTTCGACTGTACAAGGGAACCAAATGGAAAATGGGGGTACTGCGCTACAATCATCAAAAGCGAGAGAATCCGCGTGTTACTGTGGTTGCAAATAATTTGATGTGCCACGTTGACTGAAAGATGTCTATATGGGCTGCCACCTAGAAAAGTAAGTTGTAGTTAACACCTTTTTTTAATTCTTTTTTCATATTCTCAAATAGACATATTTTGTGTGGAGGCAAAGAAAAAGACTTGCATGAGGTATTTTGTCAACAAAGCTAGTGTGGCGGTGAGCCCATGATTCCTTGGCGTGTCGTATTAAATGAAGTCGGGCGGAACAGCTGTGCAATGCAGGTTTGAGAACAGAAGTCGCCTACGTGTGTAGGTCGTGATGCGAGAGGTGATTGCAAAAATAAAGCAAAAATAAGGCAAAAATAGCATATCCTATGCGAGAGGTGATTACAAGAATTTGACAACAGCTTTTCTGCTTGAATTTTTCTGTTGAGCAGAAAAAGAAAGAAATTGAAGAAGAGGGTAAAGATAATAACTCAAAAGTCGTATGTGCTGCACTTTTCTAGATCTAGTATGATGGCGCTTTCTCTCTCCTCTAAACATGCCAATTAGGTGATGCCAGCAAGATAGGTAACTGAGTTGTAATGCTTCTTGCGAACACAACAACAAAGAAAGAAAGTGTGCAACCACATACGTGGATATGCTTCATACCAATTGCTCGGAGACGAAAACATTTGCTGAAGCAAAACAACTAAGGCCTGTTCAAACTTGAGTTCTCACTCTCCATGGAAATTATGGAAGCAAGCCTATCATAAACCTGAATAATAGTTGAGATGTTAAGAGTATCCATTTGCCAAAGGTTAAAAGATAAATAACAAAGTTCTGAAATTAGTTTCACGGATCACATACCTCCGTAAGCTTCTCGGTTTTATCCTTTTTCTTATTCTTATCCTGGTCGTTTGTAGGTAAGTCATACCTGTAGAGGAGATGAAGCAAATTGTTATGATTCCATGAACATATATTTTTACACTTGCAGACTGGAAAGAGAATTTAAGTCATTTTTCAAAAAGATAGAACAAAGTTGAACTTGATATTAATAGCGGCATTTTGTACAAAAACTCTTCCTAATTAATACCAATCCAAAGAACTGCCAAGAAATACAATTTTCTCACCAATCACGAGGAATGCCAGCCTCATCACGAGCTGAATAATTGAAAGGCCCTCTCAACTCCACGTTATACTCTTTTAACAAGTCTGCATGGTTATAGTAAAAAGATCCGTATAATGATCAACCTTGCTCTAAGAATGTAGTAGGACTATAGATGAGAATATACACACATGAAATATGAAGGGGCAGCCAAACCTTTAAATGCTGAAGATGGGGTACAATCCATTTTCTGACAGACATCAACAAACCAATGGACTCCAACAGCCACATGTGCAACTTCTTCATCAGCTATTCTAGCTACAATGTCTGACGTCCTGAGATCTCCAAAGCCAACCAATTTTTGCACAAGTCGTGGTCCAGCATCTAGTCCTCGAGCTTCCTAAAACCAAGGATTACAACTCATCAAATATAAGCTAAAGAGAATAAATCTGGACGAAACACAGATTAAATTGTTTTCTTTTCTTTTCTTTCATGCTTTTTCTTTGTCCTGTTTTTAATGTGTGTGGAGAATACATATGTACACCTGTGTGCATTCTTTTCTTCCCATTCTTACCAAGGAGTCTGCCCTTAAATTGGTAATAACAACATGCTAAAACGTTGGGGGAAAAACTAATGTTTCTTAAGTCATCCATCCTCAAATTAACTATATATCCAGATGTTCATGGAGTGACTGATGAGGAAATTATCTTGCAATCAATCAACCATCTCCAATTTTTCTTGGTATTAACTATATATCCAGATGTTCATGGAGTGACTGATGAGGAAATTATCTTGCAATCAATCAACCATCTCCAATTTTTCTTGGTATTATAAACAGCACCAAATCTTAGCTTTTAAAGAAGCAAATGCCCATCACTCTTAACGAGTTATCAATGTTAAAAAATAGCCTCAAGAAGTACATGTCATGTAAATTAATTGAAGGAAAACTAAGAGTTCAAGACAATGCCAATCCTGCCTGCAGTAAAGGCAAGTAGATGCAACACAGTTATGCGACATCAAACATTATCGCAAAATAATTTGTTTTTGTGTCCAATATGCATCACTAGAAATCCAAAATTTGGTCATAGTAGCTAAAGCTAGAACAAGAAGCAGAAGAGTTTATATAATATATCAGTCAACTGTTACAGCACTAATCTAGGCTTCTCGCGCTTCTTCCTATAGTTTAACTCAACAATCCTCTAGACCTCAAGGAATGGTTCACCATAATTTGACAAAAGTTCTACAGATTCAAAAAATTCATTATTTCAATTGTCTTTTTCAATTTTCGGAGCAGCCATTGTTCTAAAAACCACAAACTTTTACAACTTGATCCCATGTAGTATCAATCGTATAGGCTTATACTCCCTCAACATTCCATACAAATATATACAAAGGTCATAAAGCTCTCTTTATTTGGAGAAGGACATGATAATTTTGAGAGAAATTGTACATAAAACATGTGAATATTATCGATAAATACATTCAAATCAAAGTTTTCAAATACTACATACATATTATATATATATATATAGGATGATCTCTTTCCAGAATGTCCAGCAAATCAAGACTGCAGATTCAGACACAACTTAATCAATTAAACTATCCTGATTGATAGTCTGACAAGATAACAGCATGTTACACAACAAAGCAAGAGAAACTGATTACATATACATTGCACACATGTGAGGATTTTAAACTATACAACACTGCAATTGGAGATGTTGCCAATCACCACAGACAATAGTCAACACAAAACATTGGTATTGAGGGATGTCACAAATTGTTATCGCATGGAAAAAAAAAACATATTTTTTCCTTAAGAAGTTTTAATAAGGACATTTTTCTCAACCGACATTATATATGGATACCTAAGATGCAATGACATGCATCCCAGCTTGTTTATGTCTGATCTATTGGCTGAGAAAAATGTTGTTTTTTAAATATTAGAGATAACATAGGGTTTATGGATATTACCTGGACTAGAGGGATCACTGCCAAACGTGCAGCAACATTTTCAGATGATTTCTCGCACTCCCTCCAAAGCAGATTATGAGCAGGCATGTCTCCATAACTTTTCACAAAAGCAAAGTTACAAGTCAACCTAAGAAACAACAACCAATTATGTACCCAAAGTAACTACTCTCCTCACTTGAAACCAAGTTCAGCAAGTCTTTGAGAACACCAAGCAAAATGGCGACTCTCATCGTCAGCGACATGAGCAAAGTCAGCAAAAAATCCCTCCCCTAGAGTCTCACTAAAAGGTGAAAAACGAACAACAGTATCCCAAGCCAAGTCAATCGCATTGAGCTCAACATGAGCAAGATTATGAAGCATATAAGCATTAAGAGGCAAACCCGAGTTCTTGGGAGCTGGAATTTCTTTCGGGGAAACCTGAATTCACAATGTACATGGCGAAAATGAGTGCCCACAGATGTGCACAAGCATTGTATACATCTTTATAGTTTGTTCAGAAAAAATAAATATAAATTAAAACACTGGAAACAGGAAATTTCCATGAAAACAAACAAAACAATAGGAAAATATACAATACCAAATTCAAGGGAATATTAAAAATACCCTCAAAGGCAACAAGTACAAAGCTTTATCATTATTTATAAATTTTTTTTTAAAAAATGTATTTTTAAGGAACAGAGAAACAAACCAGTTGAGGTTTGAGAGGGCGAGCGGGTCGAGGAGGGGGTTCACACGAGCCAATTGGAAGGTTCTCTAGGCGCCACCTGGAAAAAGCAAGATGGGAAAGCTTGGATTTGGCGAGAGGGTCACTGGTGGAGAGAACCAGAGCACCAAGCTCTGCAAGAGAGGAAGCTGATGACACCATTGGAATGTCATCGCTGTTAAGAGAAGACGGCTGTGACTGTAGCGGCTGAGGTTTTGGGCCTTTGGGTCCCCAGAAACGATTCTCATTGAGTGGGGACTCTCTCCAGGTTTGCAGACCAGTCCAAGGTGAACATTGCAAGGAAGAAGAAGAAGAAGAAGAAGAAGAAGAAAAGGAGTTGATTTTGAGGCAGAATAAGAAAGGGACATGGGAGCACAAGGAGCGTTGTAATGTTGGAGAAAGCATGGGTTTCAGTTTCAGACGCTGCATTTCATTTCATGAGAATGCCGCTGGTGCTGACCTCCAATTCTTGTTGATTCTTTTTTTATTTTTTGTTTTCCTGGTCCGTTCAATGCTTGTTGATAAACAAACCGTTTATGGTCTGTTTGTTTGGGCCTGGTTTTGGCATTTTTATTTGGATCACAAATTTACTGGTTTTCTGTCGCCCCAAGCCCATAATTGTTCAATTTTTGCGTTTCTCTAATTTAGTTAATGATGCAAAGTTACACGTGATGAGGTTGTAGTTCAAATGGTTAAGGGCTGTTACGACTGTATCCAAGTCCTATATTCCAATCACCAATCACACACAAGTTCCTGTATTCCAATCACCCATATATCGCTTGAATTCATTTTTAAAAAAAACGTTGATGCAAAGTCACAGGAATTTTGTTTGCATTAGGGTTGGGCACGACGTCGTTTGGTTTAGTGTTGGTCCCACACTCATCACAGAACCGACCATATTGACTATAAAGACGCCGACCTGAGATGAGCCGTCATCAAGCACGTCTATCCACCAAGATTTACAGCTTGGTTTGGTTTGTTTCAGTGATGCCAATGAGGTACGGGGCGAAGGAGCAGTGACCATTCACTGAGTCGACTGCAAGTCCTACAAGGTGGAGCTAGGACAGAGGCGAGATCAACGAGGAAGAAGGCCACCACGACGAAAAGCCTACGCAAATTGAGAGAGAGAGAGAGAGAGAGAGGAACAATTGTTTAAAATTGTTAGAAAAATTATCAGAAAAATTGTTTAAAATTAACAAATGTTTTATTGTTTAAATAAAAAATTAAAACATAAACTGAAAAACTCACCACAAATTAATTTTAAAAGCTTACTCACATACTATGTGTCATATCTTAAACTGTTAGATTAATTTTATTAGGAAATTTAGCTTTTAGCCGACAACAAATTTCACTTTTGAATGGTTTACATATTATAAAATACGAGTAAATGCACAAGAACCAGGCCCGGGATTCGAGGGAGCATACCCACACAACGGCAAATTTTGGGTTGGTCTTGAAGGTCTCTGATATTCGGACAATATTTCCGTTTTTAAGACCTTTATTTCGTTGACCAAAAGAAGACCTTTATTTCAACTGATATTTTATTTTGGCTGTTGAAACAGTTTAGAGAAACCGTACTTAAAATAAAACCTGCTAACCCTAAAATAGTAAAACGATTGTACGGAGGTTTAAGCCAGCCTTCACAATCAATACATACTTTAGCGACCTCTGCAATATAGCTGCATAACCAAGAACAATTCTCTCAAATCTTTTGATTCTTTTCCAACCAAAACAGAGCATAAAATCGAGTTCCGTCTCCGGCAATTCAGTGTACAATTATGCTGATCTTGTTGAGATTGAGACTACTACTACAACCACGCCATAGTGCATACAAATCTACCAACATATTCATTTCATGAAAACACAAGAAAATTCATATGGAGCAATTTGACTCAATCAACTTGGATTACAGACTATCTATTGTGTAAAACCAAAGCATCCTGAATCTGTCAGCACGAAACCGAAACCAAGTCACCGGAATTTAGATGGGTAGCAGTACTTAGCAAAATGTACACGTGCTATGAGAAACTAATTATCACCACATTCTACCAATATTATACAAATTCTGATTCTGACCAGACCAATGGGGGCCGCATGTAGGCATTGAGGAACCAATTAAAGTGACAACCCCAATCTATACTTGCAGGATGGTTGGAGCCCATGGAGAAAATTTCCACTATACACCAATTGTAGATTCAAATCCATCGTCTGAAAAGCTTCCAATCACCATGCAGCAAAATCACCATCTACCCTAATTTTCAGACATCTGCCACTTAAGAAAATCGTAATTAGCATTTGCGGATCATATCTAGTAAAAAAAAAGGAACCAGTCAATTACATAATTACTGTCATCAAATCATTCCAAATCCAAAGACTCATTATGGCATAGCACACCCCAAGAGGGCAAGGGGGTAAACACATTTATTTAGCGACCGTTTAACATGGGAATTATTCTGTTCGAAAATTGAAATTTACTCATAGCAATCATTTGTGCTCCAACAGTTAGTAGGAAAGGAGGGAACCCGCTAATAATGAAAAGAAAAGAAACAAAAGAGAGTAACCAGGTTATAAGGTAAACAAATTCAGTTACACGCACCGATCTCATACATTCTTCAATAGTCATAAAAAACTACATCACCACAACTTCAAACCACACTAGGATTTTAGCATTGACAGAGCATTTTTCCTTGCTCCCGCTGTCAGCTATTTCTAGAGATATCCTTCTAGCTCTTTCAGGAAATTTTGTTATGCACTATGTTCACAGGCTACACAGCACGGTACACTGGTCCGATTTAGGATTTGATTTACACCAAGCTGATTCTTACATAAGAAGAAAAAGCAGAACCAAACTGATTGAGAATGAAACTCTACTATCTTATGGACCAAAGCAGGCGAACATAAGTCAAAACCAGTACTTTTATACTACTCTACATGGTGTGCCTTTATGGATGGCCAAAATGCCCTATTTTGGATTTGTCGATTCTGAATCAAATAGTCCAATAATTTTCCAGCATAAATAAACCTACCAGAAATATCTTATGGATGGCCAAAATGCCCTATTTTGGCTTTGTCGATTCTGAATCAAATAGTCCAATAATTTTCCAGCATAAATAAACCTACCAGAAATATCTTAGTGGTGTTGCATGCTGAAAATCTACTAATAATTAACTAATCAGATCCCTGATCGTATAGGAACAAAACTGACTTGTATTCCACCTGAAAGATACCACATCTTCAATTTCTATTCTCTGCACCTCAACAATGTAATTGTGTTCCCAGCCCTCCATCAATGCCCAAGCAAAAAGCAGGATAGCACTCCTTTCAACTAATTCAAGATAATAAAAAATTTGCTTGAAGTATATATGTGCACTAAAACTAGAAGTATGCCCAAAGCCCAAATAAAGCCAAAACTTACTTCAGAAAAAGTATGGTTTCAAGATGGCCTTTATTTTATTGTCTTACGACATAAAGCCAAGTAAGGTATACACATGGACCGTAAAGTAAGAAATCTAAGCAACATGCTAGTATACTAAAGATTAGATGTGACCAAATTATCAAAGGCCAACAACATAATGGTCATTAACTCTGACTTGCTCACTTAACTGACCAAATCCAAACACCCTCACACGAGAAAGACAGGTTATTTTCTTACATGATTTGCTTTGAAATTCTCGCAAAGAAAGAAAGTATCAACAAAAATGAACAACAAAAATGATAGATTAAACTGGCCTGAACCGAGTACACATGCACTATACAAAGACAGGAAAACAGAAAACAAGAAACCAAGTCTCCAGTGAGAAACAAATCACTGCAATTCCATAATCCAACAACAGAAATCATTTGAAAGAAACATCCACTAGGCCTTTCCATCTTACTCACTTAAAATAATCCTTCCCTAACAGGAAAACAGGACCAACCAGCATGCTTTGGTGGCTGACACATTGATCAGGCCACTCTACAATCAACATATCAAAGCCCCAATAATGTAACAGGATAGACAAAACAACCAAGGGATTTTCATAATTCAAGGCAAAATTATTCAATAATTCCAGTCAACTTTGAATCGTATTGCACCAAATTCCAATGGAAACATTCTCACAGGCCAGATAATTTTTTTTCCCATTTGAATAGGGAAAAAAGACAACTAGAAGAATCAGCGCCAAAAAATAAATTAAGTACCTAAAACATTATTACTGAGTAATATCCATACTTTTCCAGGGATAAGGACTGTTATGATAAATCCCTTGAGATTCTTAGAGAAGGAGAGGAGAGAGGATAATAAAATAGCAGGGGAATGGATGGATGACAACTTTGCCAAGATTGGTGAGTCATATGAAATGAACATTAACACCAGATTTGATAGGTTGTACAAAAATTAATAGTCAGTGGTAAAAATAAAAAGGGCTTGCTATCTTAAGAAGCTACAGCTACCTTGATACAGCAGGCTTGGCATGCGCCGCCAAGATGGAGATATTGTAGCCTGTGTTACGTGGGTTATGGCTATCAGATATGGGTGCTGAGTCCAAGTGTCGGATTCACCAGTTTTCCTATAACTATCCACACTCTTGAAGTCTAAACAACCAAACCCTTACCCATATTATCATGTTTTGCCAATGGGTACAGAAGGCTAAAATGATACGGTCCATGTAAAGCATTAAGTGACCAAATAACCTCCAAATATACCTATATAAAGAAACCAGCATAACATCACAACTATAACACCAACCAACAGCCTCATATAATAACAAGAAAATAATACACAACCCACTGCATAAGTTTCATTTTCTGCAGGATCTACAGTATTTTTACAACAAATTTTCCACCATTCAAAGCTCTTCACCATAATCAATAATTAGTAACAAACTTGCCAAGGTTTGTCAAATAAACAATGATAGTGGTTTACCGATAATTCTCATTACATCACATCTACTAGATGAATCATGCAACAACCTTCATAAAATAGTTTGGCTCATAAGTAATGTAAGAACCTCAACATGTGTCTCCAAGGCAGACAATTTAAAATTTTTAGGGTGCTACCGCATTTCACTTGCAGATTATTTAATTCAAGTACGATATAATCCCAACTTAACACTATAGAAGCACAAAAACTACAAAATGCTTGGAACAAGATCAAGTTGGCAGGAGACAAAATCATGTTGACGGATCTTACCTCAAAATTAAATCGTTAAGTCCTCGGCGACCCCACATCTGATCCAGATGCTGACGAACTATCACTATCTGAGTCTGCAGAAACACATATGTAAGAAAAAGAAAATGCCCGACTAAACAACATATTGCATCATTGAATTACTGCATGCCCAACAATCCGTGAAAAAATTCATTATCCACAAACAGAGATATGTGTCACAGTACCACTTGAGGAAGATCCAGAATCACTGCTAGAGCTGCTTGAACTACTTGACCTACTCCTATTATCACCCTGGTTATCCCCTTGAATGGGTGTTGAAGAAGAAATAATCTTTTCATCTGCTCACATAAAGAACGAATTTCAACTTATCAGTTTCTCCATGAAATCACTAATTTCAATGCCATCAAATCTCACATTCTGAAATACTAACCTGTTTTGGTTTCTTTGGGCACCTCTGCCACAATGGGGTCCTGGGTCTGTAAAGAAATAAAGAAGAAAAAATCAGTTACCAACAAAAGCCACCAAAAAAGCCAGATGTCATAAGGTATGAGTCAAAGCATTACCTGCTGCTGGACATTCTGCTCAGTTTCTGCTCTGGCTTGCATAGCCATTTCAGCTTTCCGCTTGTGTTTGCTCAAACTCTTCTTGTAGTTGGTTACAAACCTATCAAGCTCCCACAGGGTCTCAACATCAACGCTATCAATGTCCACTTCAATTTCATCATCATGCTGGAATAGGTCAGAATTCCTCCTCTTAATAATCTGTACAATGGAATCCAGCTTCTCTGAAGGTAGACTCTGGAGGCTTGTGCTAAGCTTTTGTTTTTCCTCATAAGTCATGTCCCTTTTATGAGGATCCTTAGCCTTAGGCTTCTTTGGAGCGGGGGTTCTAGGAGTAATAGTGATGGGCTTTGGCTTGGGATCAAGATGATGAGAGATAGACTCAGACCTGTCCAAAATCCTTCGCATGTCAAGAGGAGGTGGTGGCAGTGGAGGTGCCTTTCTTGATGTAGGTGTAGGAAGACTAGCCCCATAATCATATCCAAACCTCATCTCACGATTATAATCTGACTCTATGATAGCCCACCTGTCCTCAAATATCCTGGATAGCTGATCTGCCATAACATGAACATCCTGCCCTTGTGGGTTATAAGTCATGGCATTGTGAAATGTAAGTCTCACATCCTCTGCAAATTCTTTCGGAGATTTGTACCAATTCTTGTTCAGCCTCGACTTAATGGTACCCAAGTCCATTGGGTGCTTGATAATGATATGATAATCGTGCAAACCAAGCTTGGCAGCATCAACAGGTTCATTAAACACCCAACCATGCTTGTGTTTCATCAATTTTTCAAGCAGAGAACTGCAACTCTTAAAAAACTTGCTTCCCATGCCATACCCTTGCCCTAAATCTCCTCCACCATGCTTCTTCCCATTCAATTTTGACTTCTTATTACTCTCAGCAGGCGGAAACTTATCCTTAGCCAGCAAAAACTCAGAATTATGATAGAACTGGTTCGCCTTGGGGGTTCTCTTCTCTTTCTCCACAATATCACTCATTCCCTGACTATTCTCCAACACTGATATACTCAGCTGATGCAAAGGCCTGGTAACTTCACGGGGAACACCAACCGAAGCAACCTCAGAGTGAACCCGTCTCAGCACTGCACCACTATTATTGACCCCCTCATTCGTTACAAGGGAGTGATTAAACCCACCAATCTGCCCCTGTTTGGCCTCAATCCTCTTCACCAAACTCCGCACCATATCAAGCTCACTCTCAAGCTTCCTCCGAAGCTCACGCATCTCCTGCTTCGACCTTGAAGCCAAATTAATCTTCATTCGGTTCTCTGGCCCCTCCTTCGCCAGCCCATTTTCCACAGGTGGATCCCGACTTTCAGGTTCCACCACTGCCACGGCCACCTCTTGCCGGTTCAGGCTGGAGGAATCGCCAGAGGCGGCAGCATCAGGCGGCGGAAGGAGCTGCTGCTGCTGAGCGGAATTCCCCTCCTCAGACGCAATAGTCTGAGCCGGAGGAGGCTGGGACGAATTCTCATTCTCATCATTCTTCTTGTTGTTATCCTGCTTGTCGCTCTTGTTGTTGTCGTTCTGGTTGATGTTGTTGTCGTTCTTGTTGATGTTATTGTCGTCGGCGGTGGTGGTGGTTGTGGTGACGGAGGGGGCGGTTACGGCTGTGGTGGTTGTGGCGGTGGCGGTTGTGGCTGTTGGGTTGGCCTCTGTGGGTTTGGTGGTGTTGTTGTCGATGCTCTTCTTCTTGGGGCCTTTGAAAGCCTTTCGAGTATAGACCTTGCTCTCCGTGTACCTCTGCTTCTCTCTGGCTCCATCACCTTCTCCTACTATAGGCTCCGAAGCCATACATGTACCTCCCAAAACCCTAACCCCCACTTTTTCCCCTCTCGCAAAGATCCAAGATTCCTAGGGTTTTTTTTCCGCTTTCCCTCTTTCCACAAAAGAGAACAAAAAAAAAATTGACAAAACCCTAGTATTTCCCCCAAATCTCACACACCCACATACAGACACAAAAATCAAATTAGGGTTTCCCACCAAAAGACAACAAAACGAGAGAGAGAAAGTTAGGGCTTACAACATCAACAACACCAACAACCAACAGTGGGGGGGAAGCTTCGAGCTTTTTGAGCTTTTCGAGCTTCGTTTGCCTTTCTCTTCGACCAGATCTCGCTCCTTCTCTCTCTAGTTTCTCTCTCTAAAACGCTTCACAGTCTCTCTCACCAAGTTTCTCTCTCTTCTCTCTCTCTCTCTGTATCCTTATCTTACAGGTGTACGGCGAGGGAGGGGTTCGTGAGGGAGCGGTGAAGTTGACGAAGCGTGTGGGTGCACTAAAAGAGTCGTGCCCGGGAAGTTTCATAGCAGGGGTGGGGGGTGATTGACTCACGTGCCATGTTAGGGAGTGACGTCTTACGGACCAAGGGGAAGGCGAGTATACTAGAGAAAGCGAGCGTGGGGTTCACGTGAGGGTGGAGCTTATGGGGGATTATGTGGCGGGGAGTTGAGTTTTGCGAATATTTGAAGAGATTCCACAGGCGATTAGAGGGCGCATGTGGTTCAGTTTCGGATATTGTGGGGGATGTGTTTTTGATTTGGTGTGTTGGTGGAGTCTCTGTCCGGTCGGATGCCTCAAGTTTTATATTATGTCGGTTGGTTCTCGCTGCTGGGATTTTGCCGTTTGCTTTGCTGGTTTGAGGTCGCAGCTAACTCTTATTGTGGGCTTTTAATGGGCTTCGGTCATTGAAAACCAGATTCAAGCCCAAATTCAATGAACTCAAATAACGGAGAGACTATAATGAGGCCATCTCCAACCATATTTGGGGGTAAACTCAAATTTCCACTCTCCAAAATAATACTATTCATGTATTTTTAGGATTCAAAATTTTTTTCCTCCAACCTTGCAAACTCATAATTTGAGTTCGCAACTTTATTAAATTGTTTAAGAATGATTAACCCCTAAATTTTTTTTCTTCGTTAATTTTTCTAGACATTATTTTTGTTTCAACATTCGTGATTTAATTTTCTAAACATTTTAACCTAAAAAAATTAAAATTCCAAAACATAATAGAATTTCACTTAAAAATAAAAACAAGTACAACACCATAAATAAAGATAAACAACAATTACAAATAAACATAAATTAATAACCACTATGTGGAGGGTTTGAATAATAGTCTCCAGAGTTGTCTTCTGGATTGTAGGGGGAACTTGTATTTATTTGGGCCTCAATAATTTCGTCTTGCTTATTCTCCCAATACTTCTTCTTTTTTATAGTAAATTTAGATAGGTCCATGAACATTATCCTCTGTTCATTGGCCTCCTTATCTTGTTGGATTTGATAGGCATGTTACTCTAGTAGGAGCTCTAACTTTCGCCTCTTATCCCCCTTTGCCTTATTTCCTTGTTGAATCAATTCAGACAAGAACTTTCCACTTTGGTTGAGATAACCTTCAACACCTTTCCCTTTCTTTTTTTTTTTTTTTTTTTTTTCATCTTTCTGTTTATCTCTTCCCAACAACCTTGGAGTGGGCATGACTACATCATCTTCATCTTCCTCCAAATTGACTATATTGTCATTATGAGAAGAATCTTTGAATGTTTGTGTGGGAGATTCACATAGGTTGTTCCATTTTGGGCAATCTTTTAAGATTTGCCAAGCATGATACAACTTGAAAGGCCTATTTGGAGATTTATTATCATTTAAGAAAATTGTTTTTGCATTCGTAGACCCCCATGAAATAAAATAAAAATCAAGTTAATAATTGAAAAGAATTAGAATTATAAATTTAAGCATTGAAAAAAATGAGTACTCACCACATCTTCAAGATTGGAGCCACTCACATGTCTTGTATTGGCCTTTGTCATACATGTCTTCCATAGAGAACATTGTTGGTTGATGATCTTGGACAGAGAAAGCACTAACTTGCAGTGATCGTACCTCGGCTCTGCTCATGCCCCGATGATTTTCCAAAAACTTTTGATACACACGCAACCAAAATGAATCGTTTGGTTGATTCATGCCAATAACCCCATCTTCAAAGATAGAAACCCACATTTTGCACAATGCCTCATCTTCTTGTGGTGTCTAATTCACACCTTTTTGGGGTTTTGGGGCCATTCTCAACAAGAATGAAAGTAGAATAAAAAAAATATATAACAAATGGAGAAAGGAAAACAAAGGGAGAAAGGAAAAAAAAGATTTTTGGTGGATTATTTACCAAATGAATGGCTATTTATAAGAGTTTGGAATAAGTTTTGGGGTTGGATCTTGATTTAGATTAATTATAAATATTATTTTAACCGTTGGATTTAAATTTGAGTTGTTGGATGTGAAATTTTGCCGTTCAAATTGCCTAAAATTAATCATGATCGTTAATTACAAATATAGTAGTTGGAATTAAAATATAAAAAAAAACAACAACACAGCCCAACTTTTGAAAATATAGTTGTTGGAATGGAATCCAATGTCATGCGGACAGCTGTTTTGCACAAGTTGTTGACTAAACAACAAATGTCAGCGGGGGCCCACCAATTTTGGTCAGTACATGGGCTTCCAAGCAAAAAAAAAAGCAGAGTTTGGGCCCACATAAAATATCAATCCAGGCAATACTTAGACTGGAATCCACCCAAATTTGAGATTTCTCAAATTTTCACCCCCAAAATACATGGGTTGGAGAAGATTTTTGAACTCAAAACTCATAATTTGGGTTTCCACTCCTTGGGTTGGAGATGGCATGGGGAGTAAAAATAAGGAGTTATAATGAGCAGTTTCTTAATAGCTGTCCGATTTAGTGTAGATTTATTAGTGGACTCCTGGATTAGACCCTTCACTGTAACCCCTCTACATAGCCCCTCATTAGAGAAGCCATCCTAAAAATATAAAAAGGCTTTACTGGTTAATTAGTTACCTGTTTGTTCTATATAACATCTAATATATATAAAGATAGATGACATATATGGGCTTAGCCAAGTGGGATAGAGGCAGGATGTGCTCCCCACTCTACACAGAGTTCGAATTCCCCTCCTCATAGTTTAGAGTAGAATATCGCTTGTGTATATTTATATATACCCGAGTTCGAAGTCCCCTTCTATTGAGGGATCTCTCAAATCATTTTATTTGAGGGACACCCTTTAGAGTACCCTACGAAATTTTTTTCAATGATCCAAACCATCTATTTTTTAGGTCTTCATTAATAGATCATCCTTGCAAAAAATTAGACAAATCGGAAACCGTTTAGACATCTAATTGTGTCATACAAAATCAATGAACACGCTGCTTCAAGAAAATACTAAATTTTCAATAATTTAATTGAGTGGTCAAATGATTTCGGATTCAAATGATTTTTTTATAGAGATGATTTTTGAATGAATATCTACAAAATAGATGGTTTGGATTAGTGAAATACAATGCAAAGTACGAGGGTGTCCCTAAAATAGGATCTCTCAATGGAAGCTATATATATATATATATATATAAGTCCCCTTCCATTGAGGGATCCCTCAAATAAACACCCTTTAGGTTCCCCTAGGATTATTATTTTTTTCCAAAAATCCAAACAATCTATTTTTTAAGTGTACATTCATAGATCATCCTTGCAAAAAATTAGACAAATCGAAGACCGTTTCGAACATCCAATTGTGTCCTACAAAATCAATGAACATGATTCTTCAAGAAAGTACTAAAATTTCAATAATTCAAATGAGTGATAAAATGATTTCGGATTCAAGTGATTTCCAGTTTGAAATAAAGAGATACCTTGGAATATGAAATTGTCATTATCGTTGGGTTTTTTTTTTTTTACAAGCTTGTTTGTCGTCATTAGATTAAGGTGGCGTTTCAGGAGTGCGGTGCTTAAAAAATAAGTTGCTTTAAAAATCATTTTTGCAACTAAAAGTGTTTGGTGAAAGAAATCAAGTAGGCTTATATTAAAATCTCAGGTCATTCAAAGAAGTTTTTCAAAAAGTAGGTTGGACCCAAGCTTCTCAAAAGCATTTCATCTCCCTCAGCACCCAGCGCACTCTTCTTCTTCCTTCTTTTCATTACAAGTTGGGCCAGTTATTGCTAGCCATAAGAACCGCTGCAATTTCACTAGCAATCAGTTTGAATTAAATTGAATTTCATGTGTTGATTCATAAATTTCAATAAATTGAATAAAAATAGAGTAAAAAACCCTAAGATTTGTATTTGGGCAATGGGTATGGCTTAGTGGATCTGGGGAGTGGGTAAGGCTTGGTGGATTTGGGGGACGTGGAGGATCAAGTAGAGAGATGGTGGAGGCTTGGGTGGAGAGATAGATAGATAGAGAGAGAGAGAGAGAGAGAGAGAGAGAGAGAGGTGGTGGTTGGGGTGAGGTTTGTTCTGTGGGACTGGCGTGAGGGAAGGGTTGGGTGTGGTGATATGGTATCGAGGTCGAGTCATGTGGGGTTGTTGGAGGGGCCTGAAAGTTCATAATTTCACACATTTGCATGCCTTCATTGCTTAGTAATTTTGTTTAGTTTCTCTTTATTTCGAGTCACTTATCTATGTTTGTGTGTTCTGTAGGTTATGGGAGCAAGAGATCACATTTGATACAATCCATGCATATTAAGGGTTGATTGGCATGAGAGGAATACACTTGAGGCATTTGAAGCAAAATGGTGCAAAAAAAAGATCAAGGCTTGGACGAGATAATGGAAATATTCAAGAAAGTGCAAATCAACATCCCATTGCTTAGTGCCATTGCTCAGATTCCAAAGTATGCAAAATTTTTGAAGGATCTATGCACTAACAAGAGGAGATTCAAAGAGCATGAACAGGTTGCATTAAGTGAAGAGGTGAGTGCAGGTCTTACAAAGAAAGCTAGCTCCAAAGCTAAATGATCCAGGTTCGTTTTCTATACCTTGTATAGTTGGTTATTTCAAGATTCCAAAAGCTTTGCTTGATCTCGGTGCATCTATAAACCTTATGTCATATCATGTTTATGAGAAACTTAACCTTGGTGAGTTGCAAGCCACATCTGTGAGCATTCAATTGGCAGATAGAACTATTAGGTACCCCAAGGGAATTCTAGAAGATGTTTTGGTGAAAGTAGAAGGCTTAATCTTGCCAGCTGATTTCTTAGTCTTGGAGATGGAAGAAGCACCAATTCCTGACAATGAATTACCCCTCATCTTTGGCCGACCCTTCATGGCTCCTGCTAAGACCACGATCGATGTAGCGCAAGGCACTCTCACCATGACCGTTAATGGAGAAACTGTTGCTATCAAAGTGTTTGATGCCACGAATTTGCCAATTGATGTTCAAGATTGTTTTCAAATTGAAGTATTGGACAATCCGAGAATGAGAGATTTGATGGTCTTTCACATTCACTAGAAGCATGCTTGCTGCAAGGAGTAGACAAGGAGGAACAGGGGCTGCCCACATATTTAATGCTACAATTCCTACACACAAGAAGGGGCTGTCCAAATTTGGAGATACTCCAATCATTCCTCCTATTCTTTTGTGATTCAGTTCATAACCAAAAAGGGAAAAGGAAAGCAGCAAGGAAACGATGGAAAAATAAAACAAGCTTGGTGAACAATCTTGCATTACATGAGGTGTCAATTGAGCCAAAACCCCCTCATTCACTATAGCAAGTTTGGATGTCCGGCTGAAGACATAAAACTTAGCGCTTCTTGGGAGGCAACCCAAGGTGATGAGAAGAAGATAGAACATGCAAGGAGGCTCTTTCGTCCTAATCGCTTCAAAGGGAAGTTGTTTTCTAAATTCTAACATTTGGTTATGTCTTCTCCTTATCTTCTTTCCTTTCATTTATGAGGCATTGCTTGTTCTTATACTCTAAACATTGAGGACAATGTTTCATTTAAGTTTGGGGGGAAGGATGTAGTTATGTTGTTTGAAATTGTCAAAATTTTAAAAAATTTAAATTTTTAAGTGTGTCTAGTGTGTAAAAGCAGGATTTTGTGTGTTGTTTCGTTATCCTTCCAAACACCTACGATAAGACTTGGATTTAACTTTAATATGGTTTTTCAGAAATTGATAGTCATTATTTAAGGCCTTTATGTGGTTCTGAGTTAACTTTGTCTTGCATGCCATCCTTGCACTTATTGAGCACTTTGCCAAGTTAGTCCAATTTCTTGCTACTTGGAGACGTTATGCAATTCTAGTTATTTCATGATCTTGGTTTCGTACTCTAGAACTTATTTGAATATTTCTTGAGACATCTTGTTGCCATACAATGCTTAGGGAAGTGATTTAGGCCATGTTTGAACCGTTTGAGCTTTTCTAACCATCCCTCTACATGTATTCATCCCTAGTCAACCCATTTGAGCCTACGTTAAGCCTTTCTTTGTGTAAAACCATTTCTACCATAATAAATCTCTGTTTCTTATCTTTACCTATTCTTTGAGCAATTAAAGCTATCTTCAAAAGAGAGTCATAAAGATGCAAGGTTTTAGGAGCAAAAGTGATTCTTTAGTGCCATAACCCAAGTGTTGAAAAGAAATAAGTTTGGGGGTATTGGTAACTAATCAAAAGAGGTAATGAAGTGTGACCAATGTAGTCTGTTGATAATAGAGCTTCACCAAAATGAGTGCAACTTGCATCCTCAACTTGTGATACTCGCAAGTGCACGAACCGTTGGTAGTTTAGCGTATGTAAGTGCGAGGTCGATTCCACAGGGATTGGTGATTGAATGATCCAATTTGGTTTTCCTACACAAAGCAAAAAATGAAAACAAAAGAACATAAAACAAGGATTTTGTACAACACTTGAGAACATGGAGAGTTTTTGGAAGAGAGGAGAGATTTGTTTGAGAAATTTGGAGAATTTGGAAGAGTAAGGAAAGTGGTGTTTGGGAACTTTGTGGATGGAGAAGAAAGTGTTTGAGAACTTTAGAGAAGGGAGAAGTGTTTGAGAGATTTGGAGATTTTTGGAAGAAAATGTGTTTGAGAGCTTTGAGGATTTTGGAAGAGAAGAGACATGTGTTTGAGGAATTGGAGAATTTGGAAGAGAATGTGTTTAAGAACTTTGAGAATTTGGAAGAGAGTGGTTGAGAACTTGGAGGAGGTTTGTGAACTTGGAGAATTTGAGAACTTAGGGAAGGGAGAGAAGGGTGTTTGTGAAGTGTTTGAGACATGGAGACTTTAGAGAATTTGAAAGAGAATAGAGAAGTGTTTGAGAAAGTTAGAACAAAGAAAATTTAGTAGAATGATCTTATTACAACAATTGAGAACTACAAAGGGAAACTAAGAGAATTTGAGGGAGAGAAGGGAATGGAACTCTAGAGAAGTGCTTGAGAACTCCTCCCCTTGGGGTGTTATTACAAGCTTAGGAAACCTCACTATTTATAGGCCTAAAGAAGTGAAAATCTGAATTATACAATTGAATTTTATAAACACACTAACTTCACTAACTTACAATACTTAAATCACTTAACCCACTATTGCATTTGAAAACAATTCCTCTTGTCTTTAGGCTTAGTGTTGCACTCCCACTTCATCATCTTTTGGCTGCTGCAAAAATCCACTCAAAAATAGGTATTGAATATGCTTCACCAAACTTTCCCACAATCAACAACACTTCATCATGCATATGTCATGCATGACTAGATTTACAAGACTTCGAATCATCACGATTAGATTTTTTTCTTTTACATGATCAAAATTCCTTATACCTTCATTTACATTGATTGGTACTCCTTCCTTTAATTGAACAAACACCAATTTATTTTGAAGGCCCAAAAATGAAATTTCATTCAACCACCACTTAAATTTTCTCTTTTCTTTCACCAATTGTGTGAAATTTTTTTTTTCTCTTTTGTTTTTTGAAATGTAACACCTCTTCACAAACTTAGTATGAAAAACACATCACAATTAAAGCTCATGAGTTCCTTAGAAAGGTAAATATTTGTTTTTCAGGCTAAGGCGAGGAAATATAATTGGTAAATGAAAGAAAAGGTTTATATGTAGGCTCAAAATGGTTAACAATGGAAAATCATGCTTAAGCATGCATAAGGTTAGCTTGAAAGGCACAAAGTCGATTTCAAAGAAGGCCTTAATATCATTTCTTTAAATGTCATGAAGTCAAATTGCACAAGAATGAATGACTTTTAAGTGTTCAACCAAATCAATGAATAATGAGATCAAACAACAACTTTAATGACAAGAAAATAAGAGTACATGTATAACACTCATGAATTGAAGTACAAGACTCAAAATCTCACTTTATATGGTTGGTTATATAAGTCTACTTTATGCTTCATACAATTCTTTAGATCATGCAAATCCTTTAATTGGAAAATTATGAAACAAATGGCAAGTTTAAAGAAGGTTTCAAGCATATCATGTTAGAACAATGCCAAATTAAATTTTTTTTATTTTTTTTAATAAAGAAAAAAAAACACTAAAATAAAATGAAATCCAATTTTCATTTAAGTCATGCAAACATTTATCACAATCTCAAAATGTGTTCGGAAAGTGACTAAAAAAAATAAAAATAAAAGTAAGACTCAAACAAAATAAAATAAAATTAAAAACAAGCAAATAAAAAAAATTAAATTAAGGAAAAAAATCAAATTTACATGCTAAACTCTAATACCCCAAAACCTAGAAATGAACATTGTCCTCAATGTTTAAAAATTAGCCACAAACAATGTCATAATAACAGATGAAAGGTATTAAAGCAAATAAAAATTACAAAACACACAAAAATAATTACAAAATAAATAAATACAAAACAAACAAACAAACAAAAAAATGAAACAGTAAACCCTAATCACACAATTCTGAAACCCAAAAATATTTTGAAGCCCAAAGCCCACAATTTCGAAACACACACCACGGTTAATTTAACCCACTATGAAACCCAAACTAAAGTGAAACCCAACCCACAATGAAATCCGAAGCCCACACATTTTAATTTTAATTTTTTTAAAATACATAAAACATGAATTATGAGCGCAAAGCGGGATTTCTGAAAAGAGGGAATGTGGTCCCTGATGTCGTCTCATGGTTAGTCACGGGAGAGGCTGGCGAGACACGTGTTCGACGGATGGAAGGGGGCAGATTTCACAAGCGGAAATTACGGGCTCATGGAAAGGCGTGAAGACTTTCCTCGAACGCGTCCGTTTAGAAAGGCATGTCGAGATAAATGAGTTGGGTGTGGTTGGAAAGCGAGAAGGTTGTGGGACTCGGAGGAATGCTGGAGATTCAGAAAATGCTTACGGGCAGCTCACTGGCTAGGGTTTTGTGAAAGACTATGTCTATAATAAGGAAAAAGAAGGGGGAAAAAAACAAAAAACACAAACTCAGAAACACAAAAGAAAAAAGAAGCAAGAAAAGAAAAAAACGTGAGAAATCAAATGGCCTCTTCCTACCCCTTTTCGTTGGATCTCAACCTAGCTCCACCGACTCAAACACGAGGCCAAGGCAGGTAGCACCAGTATGGATGCCCTCTTTGCCTCCGCAAGGGGGCATGTGAGTGTAGCTGACTCATACTCCTGGACAACGATGTTGCCATTGGAGCGGGTAGAAATTTAGTGACTCCTAAAGATATACGTGTGTTCGGGACAAAGGATGACAACCGGGTTACGAGCGGATGCACTGGCACTCAGCGTGCAGGAGTCCAGCATGTGTCGCAGTTTGGGTTATCGCATACTGCGAAGTCCCATGAGGTAGAGGTCCTGAAGGTCAGTGACGGCGGAGCGAAGTATGGTTGAAGAGTGTCAGAGTGCTATAAAAAGCTTGAAAAGGGAGAGGGCCAGGAATAGTGGAGGTGATCGGACACAGCTAGAAGTGTTGCGGGACGAGAATAAAAGCCTATCAAAGATGGTAGAGTTGTACTCTCGCGACGTGCGAAAACGCGCTGGAGGACCTGAGCCGACCGGGTAAACGCAAGCAAGCAGATCACGAGAGTAGTTACGCTGAAGCTAAGATTGCGATCTTTGGGAGCTCAAGTGATGAGCCCCGAGAGGCTGTGCGTGAAGCCCCGAAGGGGCAGCCAAAGGGCCAAACTCAAAGCTCCTATGGTCGAGACACCGAAGGCCAAGAAGAAATGATTTCAGTTTTTATTTATTATTTAATTTTAAAATGTATTTGTTTTTTGTTTTTTTGTTTTTTGTTTTTTTTAATTGGGAAATAAAAACGTTATGATATCTCAAAAACACGAAATGACCCTAAATTTAAAGAACGACGATAAAACAAAAAACATGAAAACCCAAACATGCATTTTTATTTTTAGTTAAGTAAACACACAAGTACTGCTTTTTCTTTTAAGAGAAAAACTTAAGGATGACCAGTTAAGGGCCTCAGAAAACACAGCCAGGGGATCCGGGAAGGTTGGAGGGGTCACAATGGTCCCGCTTAAAACCCTAACTTCTTAGACACCGAAGGTGTCGCCTTAAGAACTCCTAGACACTGTATACTGCGGTTGCTCACTGGAGTTACCAAAAGTTTAGCTCCTTCAAAGAATATCCTATCAGTTTTAAATTATACTACATAATTAAATAAAAACAAAATAAATAAATAAAAACTAAAATAAACACACAATTCAAACAAGAATTTAAAAGAAGAGTTGGGATTCTTGCACCAGGTGTCCAAGACGCATCTTTAATTTTTTCTCTTCTTCAAATTAAATTCTTGAGAAACCTGAAAAACAAGAAGAAAACAATTGAAAAAGAAAAAATAATAAAATAAAATAACAGATGAAAAAAGCAAAAACACAAACATCAGAAAAAACAGGGAGGCAAAAGTAAGTGAAAGTGTAGACATGCTCCCTTTAAAAAACGTGCTCGGCAATTTGAGCCCTGAAATGAAGGGATTCGAAGAAAAGAGCACAAGATAGCACCCCTAAAATTCGAAGTGCTTCGGCTCCTCGCCTGCATAAATCTATTTAAACACTTCTCGGTGAAGTAGAAGAGCACCCCGCATTTCTTCTTGCAATTCAGAGAAAACATCAACAAATCCAAAAACAAAACAACGACATCTTCATGCACTCACCTTGATGATCTCAACCTTGAATTGACCCTTGCGCCACCGAATGGGGAGATAAGGATTCATCCAAACCATGTCTTCCCAAACTCCACATATCATCACGGTACGGCTTCAAACTTTTCTGAGGTAATACCAAACTTTTCTCTGAGGTAGTGCCTGGGCAGAGCAGCGAATGTTGGAAGGCATGATTGGCAGCAAGCTCACATCAACAGATCATCTGCATGTGGCAAAGAGGTCTGACAAGGCAGCGGTGGAGGAGTCCCACAATTTAACGGTGCTCACACGGTCTCGGCTACCAATTTGGGCATGCGTTACTAGCGAGAACACGGGAGTGTGCCGCGATGAGCGAGGAAATAGCTTCCTTGAAGGCTATGGTGACGGGACTTCCAGAAGCGGCTCTCCTTGCCAATTCAGCACGTGGAAGCACTTAAGAGAAAAATGAGGACCATATGGAGGTGCTTGCAGATTCTGCCAAGTTAAGATGACAGAGGCATGCCATGAAGATGAAGATGAAGATGAAGAAGTTGTTTTTATTTTTAATTTACTTGAATGTTTTTTTAATTTACTTTTCTTTTTCTTTGTTTGTAATGCTTGAAATGAAATAAAAATGTGTTTTTAACACTTAGAAATAAACTAACTAACCACACCACGTAAATAAATACATAAACTAACTTAAAAAACAAAAAAAACAAAAACAAAGAAGTTCCAAATTGATTTTTTTTTAAAATTATTATTATTTACAACTAACTACCACACAAAGAAAAAAAAACAAAGAAGTTCCAAATTGCAATTTACAAGGAAAATAAATAAAAACTCAAATTTCAATTTTTTTAAATTTTAAATTTTTTTTTATTTAAAAAAACGGACAAATATACAAGCAACTCTTGGATGACCAGTTAAGAGCCTCAGGAAAAACACAGCCAGGGGGTAGGGAAAGGTGGAGGGGTCACAAAGGTCCCACTTAAAACCCAAACTTCTTAGACACCGAAGGGGTCGCCTGAAGAACTCCTAGACACTATTGACATAGACGCTAGCTGGAGTTACCACGAGTCAGCTCATATAAAAAATCTTTTTTAATTTTTTTTTAATAAAAGAAATAGAAAATTGAAATTACTGAAAATAATAACAAAACAACTAAAGAGAAAGGATTGGAATACTCCCCCCTTGAAGCGATAGGTTCGAGCGTGATGCATTTGGAGGTCGCGACTTTCCCACTACTCCACACTCCCCATTCTTATGATTGAGGTTACCATCTCTTCCCATTTTTATTTAAGCTGACATTACTTGCTTAAAAAAAACATAGAAAACTTGAAACAAAATTAAAGGATTAGGAGATAAAAACTAAAATGGAAAGGAAAATCAACACACATCCAATTTCATGCTTCAAAGTAACAAGCAACAAAGTAATCAAACTAGCTTATGAAGTTCGTTCTTTCTCAAATATGATTATCCATATGGTGTGTGGTTTTAATCAAGTATTCAGAAAAAGCATTTAGCTATGGTGTTTAGTCTAAACACAAATTCCGAACCCATTAAGAACAAGAAGAACAATGTGGGCAGAGATTCTTGCGGGGCACGGGAGCATGGTGTTCCTCCACCACCACCAGTGCCACCCCAGGATCCTTTTAGAAATTGGTTTATGAACTCAAGAAACTGGGAGTTAAACCCTTTGAGGGTAAAGTGGATCACATGAAGGCGGATATGTGGATACGGAATCTTGAGAACTACTTCAAGATGTTGCGTATGACCGGTGTTGAGAAGACGAGTGCAGCTTCCCTTTTACTTCAGGATGAGGCACGAGTGTGGTGGGATACGGTGGAAAGATCACAGAATGTGGACCAGATGGATTGGGAAGAGTTTTTGGCACTCTTTTACAAGAAGTACTTTTCTTGATACCGTAAGAGAGGAATTACAAATGGAGTTCATAAACTTGATGCAAGGGACCATGACTGTGAGGGAGTATGAGGCACGGTTTTCCTGAGTTGTCTCGTTTTTGCAAACCTCTAGTGAGTTGCAACAAACCCAGAAGTTTCAAAGGGGTTTGAATGCTTATGTGAAGAAGATGGTGACTGGTTTCCGCCACACGAAAATGGTGGATTTGGTGGAGTGTGCAGCTTCTATCGAAGCAAATAATAATGAGTTCAAGAAGAGTCTGGATGTCAAGAGAGATGTCAAGGGGAAAGGAAAGGCGCGGCACAAAGTAGCACCGCTGGGAATTAGGGAGGTGCTGGCAAGAAGCAGAGGAACGGGGATCCTAACTCGACAAAAAATGAGGCACATGCTAAGCAAGCTGGGCCCATTAGATGTTATAACTCCAATGAGGTGGGTCATCTGCGATAAACTCACCAAGCCTAAGGTGTTTACATGCTTTACTTGTGGTCAACCCAGACATATTGCTAAGAATTGCAAGAGTGAAAACAAACCGGGAGAACAACAAAGACAAGGAAATGCCAGAGTCTTTGCCGTGGGTCAAAGGCAGGGAACACTGGTGTGGAAGGTACAATAACTTTCTTTCATAATCTTGTGAGGGTTTTGTTTGATACTCCGTGCATCACATTCTTTTATCTCTCGATCTGTTGTGAATGCGTTGGGATTAACTCCTAAATTGCTTGGTGTGCCTTTAACTGTTGAGTCACCTTTGGGTAATTCTGTGAAATTGATTTTGGTGTGTGAGTCTTGCCCATTGTTGATTGGTAATAAGGAGTTCCTTGCTGATTTAATTGTTCTGGATAATAACTCGTATGATATGATACTTGGTGTGGACTGGTTCCAAGTGTAATCATGCTGTAATTGATTGTCATGGAATGTTAGTGTCGTTTCGTGCTCCCGACAAGCGGTGGTTCGGCATAGGTGCATTAAAACTGATGCAACTATGAAGTTTGGGTTTCTAGCTCTTGTGGAAAGAGTGGAACGAGTTCTAGCATTGGAAGATGTTCCTAAAGTATCTTTGTATCAGGATGTTTTCCAAGATATTGTGGGTTTGCCTCCAAGGAGGGTAGTGGAGTTTACTATTGAATTGATTCCGGGAACATCACGATATCAAAGGCACCATATAGAATGGCACCTACCAAGTTGAAAGAACTTAAGATTCAAATTGATGGTTTAGTGGCACAAGGGTTCATCGAACCAAGTACGTCACCTCGGGGTGCACCTGTCCTATTTGTGATGAAAAAGGATCACACACTAAGATTATGTGTGGATTACAGAATGTTAAACAAGGTGACGATTAAAAAAGTAATCCGTTGCCAAGGATTGAAGATTTGTTTCATTGGATTGAAGGGGCAACTGTGTTCTCAAAGATTGATTTGAGGTCAGGATATCACCAAGTTAGGGTGAGGGAAGAAGATATTCCTAAACAGCATTTCCGAACAGGTATGGACATTATGAGTTTGTTGTCATGCCTTTCGGATTGACTAATGCACCTGCTGTGTTTATGGATTTGATGACAAATATTCGGTCATTACTTGGATGATTTTGTTGTGGTGTTTGTGGATGATATCTTGGTCTACTCAAAGAATGATGAAGATCATGATAGGCATCTTGAAATTGTGTTGGAAACATTAAGGAGGAATCAGTTGTATGCCAAGTATGAAAAGTGTGATTTTTGGCAGGATAAAGTAAAATTTCTCAGTCATGTGGTTTCTAAGGATGGGGTATCCGTGGATCCTTCTAAAGTGGAAGCAGTTATGGAATGGAAACGGCCTACTCCTGGTACTAGACTGTAGGAGTTTTCTTGGGTTTGGCCGGTTATTATCGGAGGTTTATTGAGGGTTTTTAGATATTGCTGCACCTTTGACCAAGTTGACAAGGAAAGATGTGTTGTTCATTTGGAATGAGGATTGCGAGAAAGCTTTCAATGAATGAAGAAGGAATTGACTACTGCCTAGGTGTTGACAATTCCCTCAAGGAGGAGGAGGATTGGTGATTTATAGTGATGCATCTCTTCAGGGTTTGGGATGTGTGTTGAATGCAGAATGGTAAAGTGGTTGCTTATGCATCTGGACAGCTGAAGGTGCATGAGAGAAACTACCCTACACATGATTTAGAATTGGCTCGAGTAGTGTTCGCCTTGAAAGTTTGGAGGCATTATTTGTATGGTGAGAAGTTTGAACTCTTTTCAACCATAAGAGTTAAAGTATCTCTTCTCTCAAAAGGAGCTTGAACATGAGGCAAAGGAGATGGATGGAACTCGTAAAGGATTATGATTTCACGTTGGAATATCATCCAGGGAAAGCTAATGTTGTTGAGATGCATTGAGCCGCAAGCTTAGAGGAGTAGTCGCATCTGGAATGGCATACGAGTGGAAGATGTTGGAAATGGCATCAGAGGTGGACCTAAAACCAACTCCAGTTGGAGGAGATGTTTTCTGGGGAGGGATGACAGTTCAATCTAGCTTGATTAGTAAGGTGATTCAGGAACAAGCTCAAGATGTGGGAATGCGAGCTAAAATGGTTGAGTTAACAATTGAACCAACTTTTATAGGTCCTTCTGAGTGGACAATTGGGAGTGATGGTGGTTTGAGATACAGAGGGAAGTTGTGCGTGCTGAAAATTGAGAATCTTAAGAGAGAGATTATGGATGAAGCTCATCGTTCTAAGTATACGGTTCATCCAGGAAGTACTAAGATGTATAAGGATCTTAAGAGACAATTCTGGTGGATTGCTATGAAAGGGAGGTGGGACAGTATGTGACTAAATGTCTAACTTGTCAACGGATGAAGGAGAACATCAACGGCCATCAGGGTTGTTGAAACCTTTATCTATTCCCTCTTGGAAATGGGAAAATATTGCTATGGATTTTGTAGTGGGATTGCCTAAGACTAAAGAGAGTCATGATGCAATTTGGGTTATTGTGGACCGACTTAACGAAATCTGCACATTTTTGCCTATATCTATGAAGTATTTAGTGGACACACTGAGTAAGCTCTACATTTATGAGGTGGTGAAACTACACCTATTTCCAGTATCCATTGTTCTCGGATAGGGATGCTCGTTTCACTTCTAAGTTTTGGAGTAGTTTCCAAAAGGCTATGGGAACTAGATTGGATATGAGTACAGCCTTTCATCCTCAAAATGATGGTCAAACTAACGAGTGAATCAAGTGATGGAGGATATGCTTCGGGCATGTGTCTTGGACTTCAAGGGAAGTTGGGATGAATATTTGGCTTTATAGAATTTGCCTATAACAACAGTTATCACTCTAGTATTGGTATGGCACCGTATGAAGCATTGTATGGAAGACCATGTAGATCACCTGTTTGTTGGGCTGAGGTAGGTGATAATAAAGTAATGGGTACAGAGGTAGTTCAAGAGACTACAGAGAAGGTTTCTATCATTAAGAGATAGAATTGGACAAGCAAGAACCGTCAGGAAGAATTATGCAGATAAGAAACGGCGGAGTGTTGAATTTGAAGTTGGTGACCATGTGTTTTGAAGGTTTCACCAATGAAGGGAGTAATAAGATTTGGTAAAAAGAAAGGGGAAGTTATCTCCTAGATTTGTTGGACCTTTTGAAATTCTAAATAAGGTCGGTGAGTTGGCATATCGGTTGGCATTACCTCCAATGATGTCAAGTGTTCATAAACGTGTTTCACGTGTCAATGTTAAGGAGGTATATTAGGATGCTTCACACGTAATTGATTACGGTACTGCTGAAGTCAATGGAGATGCAACTTATGTAGAGGCACATGTACGCATCTTGGACGGGATGACCAAACGCTTAGAACAACTCAAGTGGATTTGGTCAAAGTGTTGTGGAGTCACCATGACGAGGGTGATGCTTCTTGGGAATTGGAGTCTGAAATGAGGAAGAAGTATCCTCATCTTTTTTAGGACGAGGTTGAATTTCGGGAACGAAATTCCTTTAAGGAGGGTAGAATGTAATACCCTCAAAAAATAATATTTGGTTTTATTATTTTTGTGGAAAATGTTATTAAGTCGTGTTACTATTTTGGATGTTGTATGAATTTGGTTTGATGTAAAAATATTGGAATTAAGTGACTTAATCTCAAATTGGGCAAAAATACCTTTATGATTAAGTTTATGATTTTACAAAGGAAGTTAAGAAATTGAAGCGAGAAAATTATGAATTTTAATTTTGAACATAACCCAAGAAGATTGAGTTATTATGGAAAAATAAGAGTCATCGGAGGTGCGGTGAGGCGGGGAGGACGCCGATGAAGTTGGCTCGTCAAGCAGTGGAAATCAGCAATTCACCCGGCGGTTTTGAGCTACTTACACTTCCAATTGGACCTCGAGGTAAGAATTAAACTTGTTCTACTCAGGATTACGAACATTTTGGCATAGGTCTTCACCGGCGATTCTAAGGTTGGTCCGTCGCGAATAGTACCCAAACCACCACCGGCGGTGGCGGCGCGTGGCGGCGCTGGGTGGCAATTCTGAGTTAGGGCTTTAGAGACAGAATGTAGTCCTGGAGTTCCTCGAATATGTTTGTATGTTTAAAATTGTTGAGATTCCGTCGTTTAATCTACGATCGGAGGCTCACAAATGTGGACCATTGATTGAAGATGATCGGACCGTTGGATCGTGTCCAATTTTAATTATGTTGTAGGTGGTGTTGTGAGGAGTGTGTAGGTTGAGACGGATTGATGATCGGACGTCCCGATCTTAAGTTATTAAATTTCAAAGTTAAGGCGCGCGATCGCCTTTCGATCGTGTAATGTAGAATATTCCGACCGTTGGATTGGGCCCAAATTGTTGCATTGTTGCTCTCGGGATTTGGAATCTGAGGTTGTGGGCCCAAGGCGGATTTTTGGGTGTGTCGGTTAGACATGTGGGACCCACGGGACCCAAATAGTGACCTTTTGGACAATGGGTATCATTGGTCATGATTTGACGTCGACAGGACGTACGTCAGAGTTTTTGGAGTTGGTTGGTTGAGATTTGATCACTTTGTACCCGGTTGGTCCAAAGGGCATGTTCGTCATTAGTTGCGAAATCTTGGATTTTGGAGGTTTGTGCTAAGTTGAGCTTTGTACATTGCTTAGGTACTGTTGGAGATTGAGTTGCTCGTTGAGGTTTGAGATTGAGGATCGTTAAGTTGTTGAAGGCGCAGTTTACGAAAAGTGAGTAAAACCATCATAATCGTGAGTAAAATCACGAATTATTATATTTATTATAATGTGACCTTGGAGAATGTTAATGGCTATAATTAACATGTTGGTTGTGTTTTTATAAAATGTTTTAATTGATTTAAAAACACATGAACTTGTTCTTCAAGGGTTCATGCGGTAATTGAAATCTATTTTGTTTTGAATTAATTATTATTATTATTGGAGATTTTGGTATTTAACCATATAACATATGTTGTGGATGTATGGTGGAAATTCATTCGTAGAATAACCACATAAATATATATAATAAATATATATCGCTGTGATTGGTGTATTTGGCTATAAAACAATGTTTAATGTGAAACTACATTTTATATTGTTTTGGTGTTGATGGATTTAGGTGAGAATACCTTGAATCCCTTCTCAGTTTGTCAGATGGGCATTCTCGTGGCAAATAATGAGGGATAAATTACCCTAGGGAGCAAGACCCAAGAACGGTTAAGAGCTCTAATCGCGTCATTAGTACTCATGACTCGGCGTGTAATCATGAGTGAACACTACTATGGTGTTTTGTAGTGTTATAGATTAGAGGTTCATAGTATTCTCTTTTCTATCTGTCCAACAATTGACGTGTGAAAACTGCTTTGAAATAAGAGTTTTGGTGTGGTCACAGGTGGTGATCAAAAATTCTTTAAATAGAATAAAAGAATTGTGTTTGTGGTGATATTGATGATTATGATTACCTTGGTTATAAAAGGATTGTGGTGTGCTAATGAAAGTGCATGTGTTTGTATATTATGTGTAATTGACATATTATACTTGTACGTGGTTTACTCATACAAGCTTGAGAGAGCTTTACCGGGTTGTCCTGTGGTGAACCCGTGCACTATTTAATGGTGTAGGGGAAAATCCTAGGTGGTAGAGACGGTGAGCAGGATAATTAAGGTGAGGAGCAGGAGGCTCATTGGTGGTTCCACAGACTGTAAAGTGTGGTGTGAGGTGTTGGTGAGTGTTAGACTTCCGCGTGTGAAATAAGCTCTGAGGAGCAATGTTTGTAAAATGATGATTGTTCATTTATTATGTGAGTTTGTAATGTAATATTTGACTAGAAGAGTTGAGTCATTATTGACATTGTGGTTCGGAATAGTGGTGTTGTATCGAGAAAGAAAAGTCTAAATTTCTCAGGTACTTTTGTTGGAAGTTTCAGAGCTCGCGTCCGGATTGTTGGTTGTTTGTTTAATTTTGCAGATTATTTGTTATTGAAAATTCAGGGCGTGACAAAAGGTGAGAGATGGAGTGTTTCAAGAAGAGAGGAGCTCAGGAGGTTTCAAGGGAGGGAGAGATAAAGTTTTCATAGACACAATCTGAATTTTAGGGTCAAGCGCAAATTCATAAGCCCCTTTTGTTTCACCCTCGACGACGCTTGTCAATTAACAAGCGTCGTGTTTTAAAAATCCTTTTGTTTAGTGGGTTCTAAAAGACGACGCTTGTTAATTGACAAGCGTCGTGTTTAAAAATCAGCTCAAGCAATTCTATTTTAGTAGCGTATAAGATGATATAGACGACGGTTACCAAACCGTCGTCTTTAAAACACAACGAGTTTTAAGGTGCACTGTCGTTATTTGAGTCGTGGTTTAATAAAATTGTAGTAGTGCTTCCTTGTATTTCCTGCTTTTCTCCTGTAGCCCTCAATTTTCACCCCACATTGAGCCACATGAAACATAAATATGTCAGCAAACAATATATAATCCTGTTATCATTCTCTCCAAGTGTGACATTTACAACTTTATCAAAAAATAAGTCTTCCATGTCTGCATTGAAACGACTTAGAAAGTATGTCATCAACAAGAGCAAGATGGGGTTTTGATTGCTTCCAGCATTAGATGTTTCCCTCAAGGGACTCAAATTCGCAAACAACCTTCACATGTTGTCACTCTACACCTCTAATTTATTAATTTCACATACGCAAGCTTTCTTAATTTCTTTTCTTGGCAGTTACAGAGGGAGGTGAATAGCAACAAAACCTTTCAATTCATACTGTGTTGCACACTCTTCTATTTTTTTCTTCATTTCTTCTTTGTTTCGCAGACTTTCTTTTATTTATTTCAAGTGAGTTTTGTTTTGAGGGTATTTGAGTCTATTTGAGTGAATTTTTGACTATTTTTGAAAGTTTTTTAAAAACAACATTTATGAAAGTGACGGGTAAGTTTTGACTATTTTTTTTTATATATATAAAAACTCAAAGTGAACATACTTGCATTGCATATGACTTGGTTTTTTTATTTTTTTTTAATGGAAAGAAAGCCGTGCATTATGACTTCTTATTTTACTTGTTGGATGAAAATAATACAAATCATTTAAAATTGGACTGGATGATATTTTCACTTCACGTCGCCATTGTTGGTTCTTTTCAGAGACTCCATGTCCTTGTGTGAAAGATGTTTAAACATTATTGGTGGTGAAAAGTATAAAAGTTTTAGGTGGGCATCCACCAAGAATAAACGCTTTGCAAATTCCTCCAAATTCAATTGTTCTCTTCTCACAAAGATAAAGGAACTTTATCTTTATCCAAAAGCAAATTTCACGTTGTGTTAAGGGAATCCAAGGAACTAGATAGATAGGTCAAGCACAGCAACCAACCATTCATATAAACAAAAGCCAGGAAAAAGTAATCTCCATTATTAAGAGCAGCCATTTTTATTGTTGGAACAAGATCCAGAAAAAGAATCAGACCTAAGAGAGAGAAGTGTTGAGAAAATGGCTCAATTAAAAAATACAAAATATAAAAATTAGCGACCGGTCGAGGTTATGGCGATCGGTCGTTTCAGCAAAATGCCAAAGCGACCGGTCGCAAGTTATAAGCGACCGGGTCGGTCCGGAGTCGAAGTCTGGAGCGAAAAATTGATTTCTGACAAAGCGACCGCGTCGCCAGGACTGGGCGACGTGCCCCGCGAGCAATCCTGTTTCAAATTCCTAAGCGTTTTCAAGTCTTCCTTGGTGTGCTACCACTTCCTATCGACTTGCAAGGATATTTCTGATCAAATCTGAGATATTAGAAGGTGGCATAGCAGCTGGAAAGTTGGGAGAACACATTGGCAAATTGATAACTTGTTTCATGAGTGTTTCTCCTTGGTACAAGAGATTGATGGCAGCTAGCATCCTTTGTCCCTTGCTTTATGAGCTGCCAGAAGGTGTCTAAAGTGAGTAACTAAAGCATGAACGTGTATAACTTAATGATATCTGATCTTGGAGTCCCAAGGCCTATATAAGAGGGAAGAGGAAGCAAGAGAACATTAAGTTGTTAAGTGCATAAGTTTGTGCAAAGTATAGAGAAGCTGAAAACTTGCTAAGTTCAAAAATACCAAGGGGAGAGCAAGAGAGTTCTCTAAGTGTATCAAGGTGTTGAGCAAGGGTGAGAGAAAACAGATTGTGAGGGTAGTGTTCTAAGGGGGTTTCCTTTCTTTGTAAACCAAAGTTTGTAACCTATCTTCATTAGTGAAAGTTCTCAAGGAGATCACCAAAGAGGAAGTAGGCAATTTGCTGAACCTCTATAAACACTTGTGTCATTTCTTTCTTGGTTAAATTTCTGTGTGTGTGTGTAGACTCATCCATCATTGAGTTGGTCACAAAGTTCATCAACAACAAGGTCCTAAGGGGAAGTGAGTTAGTATTAATTCACAACAAGAAGATGGATCAGTTTGGAGTTTTCAACTGTAGTTGAAAAGCTCACGAGCTCGATCACTGAAGAGGCACTTCTCTTGGAAGGTGTGGGTGGCAAAGTTGAGCAACTACGAAATGAACTGCAGTGGATGCAAAGTTTCCTCAGGATGCAGATGTAGTAGGAGAAAAATGAAAGATTTCCGCAATTGGGTGTCTCAAATAAGAGAAGTGGCTTTGGATGCCGAAGATGTTATAGAAACTTACATCGCCGAAGTAGCATCTCACCGTTCATGGAACATAGCTGCAAAGTAAATCAATCTTCACCGGGAGGGAAGAAGATCAAAAAATCCGATCTAGGGTCCAAAATATTTTCACGCCGAAAGAACATTTTGGAATCACTGGTACTGCTCAAGCAGACGTGAAGGGGCGAGTGCTTCCAAATGAAAGGTTACGATGGTGGAGAAAGACATCGCCCAATATCGAGGAAGATGATTTGGTTGGTCTTGTGGAAGATACCGAAGCATTGCTAAGACAATTATCTAGCATGGACCCGCGTCACCATGTGGTTTTATTGTGGGCATGGGGGGTTCTGGGAAACCACTCTTGCCAAAAAATTGTACAATCATTGTGATATCACCAAAAACTTTGATTGCAAAGCATTTGTTTATGTATCTAATGATTAGAGTAGAAGAGACACTCTACAAGGAATAATTGCAGCTACAAGTCCTCATTGCAATATGGAGGATTTGAAGACACTAGCAGAGGAGGCGTTGGTATTGACGCCCACAACTTGTTGAAGGAGAGGAGGTACTAGTGGTTCTTGTAAGATATCTGAAAAGGGAGGTTTGGGATAGCTTGCAATATGCATTTCCAAGAGGAAAGATGGGAAGTAAGGTGATGCTCACTCCGAAATAAGGAAGTTGCTTTATATGCAGAATGCAATGAGCGAACCCATTCAGCTGCGATTTCTAACACAAGATGAAAGCTTGGAACTTGTTACGCAAGAAAGCATTTCTCTGGAATGGATAAAATGCCTTCTGATTTGGAGAAGCTTGAAGAGATATGTGAAGAAAGTAATGGTCTGTACTCACAGTGGTTTGTACTTTGAGGATCATCCACGAAAAGGAAGACTGTAAGGAATGAACACGTGTGCTACAACAACATTCAACCAGCCTAATTGATCAAGGTCGTATTTCTGGAGTTTTAGCTCTAAGCTACAATGATTTTCCTTCCACTTAAAATCATGTTTTCTCATTTGGGTCTTTTCTCTAGGAGTTCACATCTATATCGGAAAAAAAAGTTGATACAATTGTGGGTTGAAGAGGTCTTACCACAACAAGAAGAAGCAGCGGAAGGTGTTGCCAAAATTGTTAGACGAGTTGGTTCATGGTACATGATCCAGGGTAGGAACACTAACCTCACTTGGAAGTCTTAAAGCCGTTCGCATGATGATGTTCTCAGAGAGCTTCTACTATCTCCAAGGGCAGAGAGGAAAGTTTTCTTGAAATTTATAGTAGGCAGAAAATTGAATCGCCAACATCACCAACGGACCAAATGTCGAAGGGTTGCGATCCATGGTGAACATGATAATCTGCGGTGGCGGATCCAGGATTATGTGGCCAAGGGGGCTTAGTGTAAAAGTTCCAAAAATTTTCTTAGTAGGGGTATCCCTAAAGATTAGCTAATATTTCATCTACTTCAATTGATCTTGCATTTGAACTATCCGGATTAACCGGAAAAACTATCCGTAGATAATTTTCTTTTAAAGAATCGTTCCATAGATCTACAAATCAATTAATTCAATCAATCATTAATTTTTATCCAAATTATCATATGAATATGAAAATGTCAATAACTCACTCCCAATATTCAATATACCCTCTAAAGCCTATATAAATCAATATTCAATATAGCAAATTATCATATCAAATATCAATGAATATTCAATATACTCAATAAGCATAAACTCAATCAAATCTATTACCCATCAATATTACCCCTAAACCCATATCAATCAATCATCTACCCACGCAATATTACCCTCTAACCCAGGTATCAATAAATATTCAATATCTACCAAATTATTATATCAAATATCAATCAATATTCAATATACTCAATCACATAAACTATCAATCTACATTATCCATCAATATGAATTCATATCTATAAATTTCATTACAAAAAAAAAACCCCAATATCAACAATATATATTATCACTATAAATTTATTAATATACCCAATAATGCCTTGCTTACTTGTAGTTGAGAAAGGCCGGCCGGACGGCGGCACAAGGTGGTGGTGATCGGCACTAGGCCACCGGAGAAGAGTTGATGGAGGTTGGGAGGTTAGGGTTTGAGGGTTGAACTTGGAGCTGTGAAATTGGGAGGAATAAAGGGGTTTGGAGAAGTCCTGTGAGGAGAGGGATCGGGTAAGTAAAGAGCTGCTGTTCCCTTTTGTTTTTTTTAAAAAACCTGGCCCCCAAAACGACGTCGTTTTTTTGAGGCTAGGTCAATTAAAAAAAATTACTCAGCCTAGACCAAACGACGTCGTTTGGCAAGGCTCATTTTGAAAAAAAAAATAGCCCGAGCCCGGCCTAGCAGGGGCGGGAGGTTTCGTCTGGGACTTCCATCGAGCAGGTGGTGTGCATACAAGGGGGCTTCTACCATCCGTCCAAGGGGGCTCTAATAGATTCCCTTCCCAAATTTCCAGCCTTCCACAAGGGCGTCCGCCCTCTTGTCCCAACGTTCCGCCACTGATAATCTCTATGTTTTTTTAAAGTCCATGCCCCTAATTACGCTACACTCAATTTTCAACACAAGGTATCTAGACGTGACTTTATTTTCAAGGATTTGAAGTTGCTAAGGGTCCTAGATAGTCTTCCTCTTCCCATCTCTAGGCACTAAACACTGTGCAAACCAAATTCACCTGAGGTATATCGAGGCGTCGTATTAATGAGAAGTGGTCTGTTTGACGTAAGACCCCTCAATCGATTGGAAAAATGAAAAAATTGACAGCACTAGAATAGAAAATATAGATATCATGTTATTTACCTGATGTTATTTGGAAGTTGAAGAATTTGAGACATTTGGTGGTTGTGGGTCACACTCGTAATGAATTTTATAATGGATTTCTTAAAGAATTTAAGGTTGGAAAGGGTTTTCTTGGCGGGCACATTTTACATTTACAATGTTGAAGTCTTTGAACGATTTGATAGTGGAAGAAAGGGGCAATGATGAAGCTCAAGAATCTAAAGTTAGACCGCTGTTTACATTAAAGATTCCAGACGATTAAGTTATTGAAACTACATATGTTGGTTGAATTTGTGGCAATTATATATTGCTGGCCTAGATGTTTATTTGCTCGCATTGGAGTGAGAATTTTGGGCAGTGAGCTTGTGTTGGAATTGGCTCAAATTTGATGGCATGCTGATGTGTTTTGTTATGGGCACTTATCTGACTCTTGTTGGCTTCACAAGTGCTTTCTAGTATTGTCTATTGCAATGATAAAGTACTGTGCATGGGATATTGTGTCTTCCTTGGGCTCCATGGGCAGCGCCGAAAGCAAGATGGAAAAGTGGAAGAAATCATGGTGCCTAATAATGTATAGTTTGAGAAAGAATTGGTTTCTTTCTCTTTGTTTATTTTCAAGTGGGTGTTTTATGTCACCAATAATGATGACATCCGAAACATATGGTTTGGCTTCTTTTTCCTCTTCACGTGGGAGCCTGTTGGTGAATCTCCTTGGAGCTCAGCGCTGCACTTGTCTACATAAGGGAGAGAGACATAAGTGGTAGGGAGGTGCAAGTGTGCCGCACCAAAGGCATGGGTGGGCAATTCTTGTCTCACCATTTGGGGTGCCGTGAGCACCATTCTTAAAGAGGCTAAAAATAAGTGTGGCACACTTCCACACAGAGAAATACTAGAGAGCATCACCATGATGGTGGAGATAAACTCCCCTTTGGCTCACGAGAATTGAAGGAAGATCAAGCCATTTGAAGGTTGAGTCTTCTTCATTTGTTCCTTGTGTTTGTGGGAGGTTTATTTCTTTGTATTGTTCTTAGTGTGTTCTTTCCTAGTGAACAAGAACAATCCTGTGTTTCTTGGCTCTCTGTGCCGTGGTGAGCCTGAGAGTGACTTAGGTGTATTTGGGATTTGGGTTGTGAGAGTTAAAACTCTTGTAATTCTGAGGATAATGTGAGAGGGTTAATCCACTCCCTTTGGTTGTAATCTCTTTTGGATAGTAGTGGAATCTCTCGTTGTCTCCAACTGTAATGTAGGGCTACACACGGGCCGAACCAGTATAAATCCTTGTGTTGTTTGGATTTCTGTATTTCATAGTTTACTCTTGTTGTTTCAACGGTTTCATATCAACCACCCAGTGCTATCCACTTCGCTAGCAGCAACGTCTCCCCCGTTCGTTTGGTCGTCTAATTTCCTCCGAGTTTAGCTATTAATTTGGGTTCTGCTTTTTGTTTTGCAGGTTGTTTGTTTGGCTTTTACCTTATAAAAGTTGTTCGGTTTTAATTTCGAAAATCAAATGACTATATTGTATTCAACCCTTTGGGACACCAATGACTAAGATTGTTTTTTATCCCGTGTTTGGCCGTCACAAGTAACTCGAATTCATGTGGAATTATATATCCAAAAGAAATTTCTTCTAGATATAACACTAATTTATACTAAATGTTGGTCTAAAATTGTTAAACTTCATACCCATAGTACAAGCAAAGATATATATATATATATATTTATGTTTCTCTTCCCGAAACTTTCAACAGGCAAAACACCAAAATGATGCAACATTACCGTCCCACAATTTTCTTTGGCTTTTGGCCAAATACCTGGGAAACACCTTTGAACTTGTTTGATGTGCTTCTCGCAAGGTTGAGTAAAGAAACACTTAACGTACCTCAAATATCGCAAGGGCGGACTGCTTATTCAGTGGTTTCAAAAATGATCAAGTGCTAACAACCCTTCTTTGTTTGGGTTCGATCTTCCAGCCACATTTTTGCATGGCTTTTTTGTCTATTTGATTTTGGGTAAGATTACATTATAATATGGTATCACACCTAAAAAAGTGTACTATACAGCCTACACCTAAATTTTCTATCTTTTAGTCTATCCCAACTATTGATGCACGGAAATGCCAAATAGTGTAATTGGAGAGTAGAGAGTGAGGAATAAGATATTTCAGAGAATTCTCTCTTAAGTTCTTTGTATTGCTATCTTGGAGATATTTATACACAATGTCAAAAGGCTTAACTGTTTGTCTCCCTAAAACATGGAAATGTAAACATGCCTAACTTACTTGCCTAACTATGACTTGCCTAATTTCTTGCCTAACTCTTATGACTTGACTAACACTCCCCTCAAGTTGGTGCAAAGATATCACGCATGCCCAACTCCTCAAGTGAGGCATAGAAAACTTTACTTGATACGGCATTTGTTAGAATGTCGCAGGTCGGTCCACCAGGGTTTACAAACGGAAACTAATTTATTCCACTTTCAAGCTTTTCTTTGATGAAGTTTTAGAATCGAATTCCACATGTTTGGTACGAATCATGTTTACCTGGGTTATGTGCTATCTTGAATAAGGCTTTATTGTACAGGTACAAGTTCGTAGCTTTTAATGGTTAAGCTCCCAGAACCTTCAGTAATCAGAGATAACCAGAGCAATTCACACACTCCTCGAGCCATTCCCTCGAATTCTGCTTAGAGCACTCGATCTAGCCACAACTTTTTGCTTTTTACTTCTCCAAGTGACTACATTTGCCACCCACAAATGTAAAGTATCCAAATGTTAGAACGTCTCTCTCCAATCAATAACTACCCGATAAGAGCATTATTGTGTATCCTTCAAGGGTACATATGTGTATTTTTTGAGACATTAATTGTTTTGCGGGCAGCCTTCAAGTACCTACAAAGTAGGAGTTACTCAAACCATGTGTGTCTACTCGGTTGATGCATCACCTGACTCACCATACTTGCAAGCATAAACTATGTGCGGCGTGTGTGACGCGGATAAGATCAGTCGCCCAACTAATCTTTGATACCTTTCTTTGTTCATGGGTACTTGGTCTGGATACATCCCTGAGTTGTCATTCTACTTACAGGGATGTAATCTGTAAGACTGGCTTGCAATCAAGCATTTCAGTTTACTCTCAGCAAATCTAACACATCTTCCGTAGGAATAGAAATATGCCATGTTTTTGATCTAGCAACTTCTATGCCAAGGAAATATACTAACTCACCCAATTCCTTCATCTCA